>PNEQ01070717.1:0-34851 GCA_003012365.1 Medauroidea extradentata
AGGTCAGCTTTTATATCTATATATGAAAACATAAAAACATCATTCTGTTTATTTTTAATAGCATTATTTATAGCCCTCAGTCTCCTCTTTGCAATGAGATAACACATGACTTTGTATCTTTTATGGATATCAAGATATTAAACAATACAAAAACCCTTGAAAATGTAAATTTTGGTACACGGTACCGGCCATTTTGTTCCGTAAAATCAAAATGAGGGCAGATAAAAATCAATAACCTTGGATTTGCACTGTTGAAATATGTACATTATGTGTGACAAAATTTCAAATTTTTTCAAAATGGGTCAGCAACCAAAATAATTGAAATTGGGTGATTTTCCATGGAATGACCCGGAAGCTCGTAGGCAATGTGCGTACGAAGGATTACGTGGAAAGAGGACCTACGATAGAGATGCGCCGGAATGAGATGGGCGGGTGAAACAGAAGATCTCAGAGAAAACTGCCGACCAGTGACATCGTACGGCACGATTCCCCACATGCGAAAATCCGGGGACCGACCAGTGGCGGTTCGTGGGTTGTTGCCAGGTGGAGCTGCAGATAGTCAGAACTGTACACTCTTGATGAACGCGCCGTAGACCAACGACCATGAAATATTATCTGCACATCAGCGTGTTAGTGGCTGTAGAGCCAACCAGCGCACAACCCTGTGCAGCTCTTGGCAACTGCAGTCCTACCTTGTAACAACCCACTAGCCGCCACTGGGACCGACCCCGCCTGGGATCGAACCAGATCGCCGTAAAGAAGGCGAGTGGTCTGGTCGCCGCGGCTTCTTCTTGTCTGTACAGGCGTCTTATTCTTTTCATCTCCATAGATAACTATCCCAAATGTGTGTGTTTTTTTTCCGCCATGGTTGGACTTTTTTTGTAATCCTTTTACTGTCAGAGAAAATACATCACGAGAATATTTTAGTCTGACTCAAAGCAGTGTTTTATATGTATTTTTTTCGACGACTTTGACGATTCTAGGAGTCCCGGAGAACTCGTGCGTCGACGCTATCGTTTGTTTTAAAAGCGAGCCGGCAACACAGATTCGCATGGCTAGCAGGCCATAATTAGCGCGCAGAGACAAGAGGGGAATTGTCTCGTCGGCACTGTGACGGACGCCAGGGCGCCGTGTGTGGAAGCGAAGAGGGCGCCGGAACTGACTTGATGAGTTGGCTATTCGTGTCGGTAATGAGGTTATCCTCCGTGTAGCGAGCTGAATGGCAGGGCTTTACAAACAAGAGGCACGATTCACCCGGGACCCCCGAGAAGAGGCGCAATTACCCGGAACAAGAGGCGAGGTGTGGTTTTGTCGGGTTGGTCGGGGGGGGGGGGGGGGGGGGGGGGGGGGGGGGGGGGGGGGGGGGAAGATGTGATGGGGACTCCACGAGATGAGAGGCGACAAGACTTGGCCGCCTCCGAGAGGAGCCAAGGGAAAACTTACATCCGACACACGTCGTCAAACGCTTCCCTTCTCTCTAAATATCCGTAGCTTCGGCCGAGGCGTCGGGAAACACACTTCCCGACACGTACAGGTGAAAGAACTTGGCGTATGTAGGACTCTACGTCTCGCTGACAGCGGGTTCATTACAGGTAGCCAGTGACTTTTGGTGAACAGAATTATGTAAGTATTGGTTGCAATGCCGTACGTGCGCGTCTAAAACTGTGCTTCATGGTCAGTGATTGGTTGTTTTTAACTCTCAACGTCTCGGGTTCTACCCGCAAATCACAGACGAGTGGTGTCGCAGTAACCTTGTTCTGATTGGCACAATTAATTGAGCGACACCTGTGCTCTCATACATTCTGCCAATAACCATGAAGCAGAGCTGCAGACGGACACGTAAGACATTGAATTCTTTTCGTCAAAAATCATAGACTATATAAGTTACAGACGTTTACACACAACTTTATACAATAACACTAATTGTGAGGGGAACCGGCCATGGCATACCCTTGAAAACGCTGCAACTTCTAGCAGCGTACATGATTGTAAGGGAAGTTAACTTTGCGAAAAAAATAATTTTGCCCCAGTTTGTTTCAGTGCCGTAAGTGTATATATGTAATTCTGCTGTATAGTCAGTGACTGGCTGTTAAGGGGCCTCCCCAGATGGCTGCGTTTGTGTGTGTGTGTGGCAGGAGCAGTAAGAGTGTCGCTAAACGGCGTATGCAATGCATTGTCGCCTCTCTGAGCAAGCCACTCAGCCGCTATGCAGTGCTTTACTATTATGTTTTTTCCTATGGGACTTTAAGCGGTGAACACATTCTTTTATTTGTGGGCAGCATAGTTCAAAGTCTAACGCTTGTTTCTATAGTTGTGTTTTTCGAATCCGGTTCTTATTCTTCCAGGTACGACAGTCTAGAAACCCCACATTTGGCCATTTTGAGAGGCCCGAAAATGTGTTTTGTAATAGACGTGCCGAATTTTTAAAATTATAGCGAGATAGTTTGTAGTGTGTGTTATTTTCGTAAATATACAAATATAATGCGTGCTAAATAGTTTCTTCCCCAAAAGTATAACCGTAACTCGCTGCAACGCATTTGAAACGCAAGTGCGTGTACTACGTGTCTTGGGGTTATACCCGCAAACCAGAGACGTGTGGTGTTGCAATAACCTTACTGTGACTGGCGCAATCAAATGAGCGACGTCACTTCATAAAGAAATGCAGCCAATAACCATGAAACAGAACTGCGGATGTGCACTTCAGGCACTGAAACAAACTAGGGCAAAATTCTTTTCGCGAAAAGTTCGTGATCCTAAGGACTGTATGATAACTAGAGGTACGAGTATTTCGCGTGTTCATCTGGCAACAGCCTCACTGTAAAAAAAAATTCCTCGAATGTTTAGGAAGTTATTATCCCAGACGCAGTATGGGACAGTTACCAAACTTCCGTCTTGTAAATATGCAAACGTTTACAAATGTTACAATACAAGTCTGGTAACTTTAGTATACATTTGACTTTTATAATTAGGTTTATGAATGCTACCACGGATGTCTGGGAAACTATTCTACCATACCTAATTTCTTAGCGCTCCTATACTCACGTGTGGTAAATTTACAAAATATTTTTTAGAGTGTAGACATCTCAGTTCTGTACACGCTCTGGCTGAAGTCGATTATCTATTGGCTTCTGACCGTACAAGCGGGTAGCGTGTGCTAGCCCAACAACTTGTTTTCTTATTTATCACTGGTTTGCAGTCGTCAAAGGTGTGTCGTCTTAATCACAGAAGTGAAGGTGAAGTATACGTTATTGGTGTTCAGTCTGACCTAGAGTCAATACGCGAAGTAATCGTGCCTCTAATGGTAACTGTCCGGCTCGACGTAACTGTCTACAGACCGATTACAGATGTCAAATATTACACTAGAGGTATTCCCATTGGCTTTGTCAAATAGGGTAACAGTTTCCCGTACAGAATATAGCCAGTAGCGTAAACAAAGCTGAGCATCCGTTTAAACCTAGCAATCTGTCAAGTTTTCCCGCGATGGTAAGGAACCGTCCCAGAATTATTCCCCTGGAGCGTTTTCAGGAAATAATGGAAAACCGAAATCCGAATGGCAGGAGTCGGGAATCTAGTATTCCCGAATGCGAGTCCAAAGTGTTACGGTTGCACCACCTCACTCTGTTGGTTCCCCATGAACGTTCAGAGATAGCAAGAAGTCTTATTACGGCGGTGGAAGAGGGGTCAACTGTTTGATGCGAAAATACCACAGTTGAGTAGCGTTCTTCACGTCAGAATCGTTGGTATATTAATACATACGCTGCAGTTGACTGTTCAGTTCATAGACTGACGTGTTGTTGGCATTATGACGTGTTCCAGGAACTGAATGAAGTACTCGTTCTGCTCGCGCTTGAAGAGGCGGTGTGTGTGAAGTACAGATGGTCGCGAGATGAGGTAAGCTCTGCAAACACTCAGTAGAGGTCACGAAGTGCAGCCACAAGCTGATGAGTACATGTCTAACTTTACAGGAATGAGAGGGGATGTTAGGCAAAAGGAGTCCTTAAGTTAAGAGAGGAAAATTTCGAGAGTTCGATAACCTCTTCGGTGAACTGCACATCCTTTTGTATGGTAACTCTAGATACATGCCTATTTAGCGTTATTATTTGGCGACAGGCTAGAATTCGCTCGACTATACTCACCCGAACATACTGCGTGATGTTCTTGGCTCCGGTCCTTGTCTTTCTGTGCCCGCGTTACAGGATAGTGAGAATTTCACACTTCCTTTAGGTGGCCGTCTGGACGAACATATTCTGTCTCTTCGAGGTCTAGTGCAGAAGTGGTAAGGACGTGATAATACGAGCATCACGTCTCTCCCTAGCCTCTAGACGCAGGTTACCGAAATTCTCGACGATGACGTGACTGTATGAGACTTTCATATATAATTTTATGACGTATTATTAGAGTGGATGGTATATCGCGAACATGTTTTGTGCCAACATACCCTGAAAACACTGTAGTTTCTTGCAACATGTACAATTGGGTGATTTACTTGTGACACAACGCTGCTGTCTGCAGATCAATAACAGGCATAAAATATTACGATTCCGGAATTCTTACTGGCTCAGTCAAATAGGGTAACAGCTCCAAATACAAGCTAAAGCCAATAATCTTCTGGTATGTTGAATGTGTGTTGAAATCCAGCTAACAGTCATGTTTTCCTGCTATTAACCGTCATCTCTACGTATTATTAAAGGTTAAAGTGTACATGTGTATATCTTGTAAAAATTCTGCGGTATGTTCTACGGCTAAAACACCCACTTTCGTAATTTTCGGCCGCTAGAAAATATGCTTTAGTAAAAAATGGTGAACCTAAAATAGATGTACCCGCGTAACGTTCTTTGGATACTATTCGTAAGCATCCATCACTCATGTGCGGTGAGTAGGGTCTGGAAAATTTCGCGAATTCAATGACCTGTAGGCTAGAATCCATTGTACTATGCATACTCAAGCATCGTCTATTCGTTCATTGTCTGCTGTTCCACTGAGTAGCAGCTAGTGGACAAATAATCGGGGCTTGAGTATGTATAGTACAATGGATTCTAGCCTGCAGATAATTGAATTCGCGAAATTTTCCCGTCCCTAGCGATGAGCAATTTTCTAATAATCTGGAAATGGACGAAGCTCTGTACACCACTCGGCGGCCTGGGCAGGCGGCTATCTTAAATCTGGCACGCAAATGTCGGCCAACGGTAGAAGTGAGATGAGCACGCACTAACTTCGAGTCCAGTCTGATGTCAGATAATAACACGAAGTTCGCAGTTCTTTAAAAATAAGGCCAGTTCAGTTCGTTAATTGGCTGCTACTTAGTGAGACGTCACATATATTACTATACATTTGGCGCACATGCTCGGCCACACATTTATTTACAGATTCACTATTCTTTCATAATTTCCGTGGCCGTGGCCGCCGGAGCGTGACCTAATAGCAAAAGGTATTCATGCGAATATGCGGTTGAAGTCTAGGCTGTCCGTTAATAAGACCGCAGAATTGTCAAATCTCGATCTATTGTGTCATATCCCTGCCAAATACTATAAAGTTACGAGTATCACATATACTATTTTACACTTTTTTCAAGATGCTTAAAGCGCCCGCCTACTGGTCGTATGTTTGTCTGAGTTTGGTACGGTGCCAAGGGTGATGATGACCGGCTCTTCTGGTGCGGTATCACCTCTACCGCAAGACACTGAAACGGCGTGCAGGGGTATCGTAGATCACTCGCCTGATTGGCACATTCAGTAGTGAATTCATCCTTTTATTGGTGTAAAGTATTATGCGAACTCCACGGTATGTTTTTAGAGTAGTTTCACACGAATCCCGTGAGTAGTTTTTCAGATATAAGAGTTTGAAAATTCTTTTTTTTTTTTTTAGCTATTTTGAATGGCTCCAAAATTATTTTAATAGTTGACGTGTTGTTTTGAAACTACTTTTCCGTCATCGTTCTAAGTGTATTTTCTTTAGTACAGTGGCACAATGGGCACGTGTGGAATAGTTTCGTAAATAAACGTATTTGCGAACACGCGGCTTTGTTAGGGTGTTATTAGGAGTACATGAGTTTCGCAGGATATATTTTAGGTCAGGTTTAACGCCAAGAACGTATCCTTCATCGTTTCTTCTATGATTACACGACGGATGTTTTGACATATCTTAAACGACTGCAAGCCGGTTACAAATAAGGACACAATTCGTGGGACTATCACGTGATAAACGCTGCTACTGTAGAAGCCGGTAGAGGCCAATCTCTGTAAAGACGTAACACACATAAATGACAACACATAAAAGTTCGTGGCCAGTTGAATAGCAAATTATGCTCTGTTATGTACAGGAAAGTGAAGTTAAGTCTTCTACCAAATAACGCGAAAGCCAGCGTGTGTGTAGGACTGAGAAATCTAGCCTGATGCCGGATGAATCCATCACACACGCACCTCTAGATATCGTTTTGAGAATCCTTCCGTACCAAGCGCGTGTGTCTCAACGCATCAAGCCAGTGCCTTTCGTCTGCACTTGTTTTATTTGTGTTTTTATTATGCAGCACCCCCCTCATGCTGGCCTAACCGTGCAAGTTCAACATAAGGAAAAATATTCTTGTGCTGTATAATGACCCAAAGGCGACTGCTTCTCGTGTACTAAATAAATTAAAAGGTGGTAGGATTCTCTCGTATGTAATGTAAAAAAAATTGTATTCTGTTTCGCATAACTTCAGGAAAACTTTACAGTTCTGAAGCCAGACTTTAAGTGTTGTAGATGTTTTTTTTTGTCTGTAAGTCGAAATTTTTTAGTTCTGAAATACACCTGAGTTGTATATTTCACCATCTGTACCGTAAATTTCGTCATGGCATTGTGCCACATATTACAAAATATTAACAGTTAGTACCCATAAGTAGCTGTCAAATTTTACTGTAGTTAAACGAAACACAGTATAGGCCTACACTAAATACGCAAGGAGAAATTATCACACAGGTGTGCAGTAAATTTACCATACCGATATTAAGGAAAATGCCTTATTAATAAAACTTAGATGAGAAATAATTCATAAAAATGTTTTAATTGTCTTTTACTTTACACGGAACCTAATTAATAACGGTACACTACAATTTTCGGCAAGCGTGAAATTCGAACAGCACCTTGTCTCAGTGAGTCAGTACATCAGCCACTAGACTTCCGTAACGTATGTCGAATTTCAATTCCACTTTAGCTTGTGAGGTGCCGTAAAATGAAGTTACTGTGCACCGCCATGGGTAACTTTGCACCCCCAGATTATAATTTATTTCCATATGAAAATTCCAAGACATACCTCGCTCTAAATTATTGTTTATTGTTAAACCTTTGAGTGGTGAAGTCTTCAACAATTTTAGATCAGCAAACATTTATTATAACAAAAATATGTGGTGCAAAGTAACTTCGAAATTGGGTGAAGTAGCCCTACTTTATGATACGCAGAACGTTCTGCGTATGTCGTATTGTAACTTACCCTTAAATGTTAGGATATTTTCAGTCGTAAATGTAGATTTTACTGTTCAGTGCGATACTTTTATTTTATGTACAGGAAAATGAATTTCCCTTACAAATTAGGTACATATCACTGTACGTAAGTACATTTCCCATTTCAGTGATATGATTTTAATAATAATAATACGACTTTATTAATGGCGCAGTTAAGGCGTTGTCGCGTTGTCTAACACGACCATAAATTAAGTATAGCGTTATACTTTGAGAAACTGAATTTTCGATGATGATTGATTTATGTTGATATTGAAACAATATAACAATAAACACCTTGCATATTGTGTAAATTAAATTAACAAGGCCCGATGGGAAGTTGGAAAGTAACAAGAATAATAACTAGGTCAATTAGTGTTATAAAATATGACTAAAGATCAAGGTGCTCGAGCTATGTACAGGAAATTTCCCATACTAGTCACGGAATTTTACTTTGCATTTGCACAAATAAATTACCTTTTTTTTTTACAATGTGAATATGAGCTTTGTTCCATTCGGCCTCTGATTTTGGCATGAGGTCAAAATGACCCAGATCAAAAAGAGTGAGTGAGATATGTTGGTCAGCGCTTAACATCGTAGTCCTCAGCGCTGGTGAGGGATGATATGGAGTGAGTGTGGAGCGGCTCCGGAATGATGGGCGGGGGAAACGGGAGGTCCCCGAGAAAACCCGCCGACCAACGGTATCATCCGGCACGGTTCCCACGTACGAAAATCCGGGGACCGACCCCGACGGGAAGGTAAAAAAGATAAGGTTGCGAATGAAACACATAAGAGCTGTCGTTATAAATATTTTGATAACAATTATGCACGGGAAAATAAATATTTTGTGGCAGCTACAAAACAATTGGTAGGTATTTACCCTGCTAAATTTATTTTGTGGTCATCACAAATCCATTTTGTTTACACCATACTAAACTATTGTGGCCACCACAAAATTATACTGGTTACTACAAAATAATTTTGCAGGGAAGACTTCCTACAAAATTTTTCCTTCGGTAAGTAAAAATACTGAAATTAAGTATATATTATTTTAATTCAAGCACCGATTACAAGTAAAAATTTAGACATTATTACGATCTAGTCAGAGATGTCTTATTTTGTATACTTTAAGAGCCCTATGCAGCACGTGCTAGATTGGTTCGTGCTTCAACAACCGTGTTGCCTTCATGCGCGGGACACTAAAACGACGTGCGGTGTTTCGGTCGTTAACTTTTTCTATCGGACTCTAAGCGGTGACACTATTATTGTATTTATGGAAAGTGTCAAGTGCTGCGCATGTTTCTCTATTTTCGTTTTACGATTCCGGTTGGTATTTTTTAAGTGACGGCAGTCTGAAAGAGCCGTTTTGGGTCATTTTGAGATGCTCCGAAACTAAGTTTCTAAGCATGATATCTAAAAAATAAAAATATGAACACATAGTTTGAAATGTGCTTTTTTTTCGTAAATAAGGATGTCAAACGCACGTTTAGTAGTATGTCTTAGAAAAACTTTCTCCTAACATGCTGAACCAATGCTCGCATGGGGCTGTTGAAACTCACGAAACTTAAGAAGTGTAGTTAAATACGAGTATGTACTGTCACTAATTAATATTACTAATGTTTATAAATTTTTAGTTATTTTATCAAAATAAACAATAAATGGAATGGTAAGGATCTGCAAACTTCACTAACAGACAACTTGCCCTAGAAACTCTTGCATCTTGGGCATGACGTAAGTGATCTCAGGGCATTTTGACCTGACGGATGGAACGCCCAGCGCCATCTTGTTTCCGGCGAATGGAACGCGAAAGAGACGTAAAGTCAAAAAGAGAGGCCGAATGGAACAAAGCTATGGTGAATTTATAAAGACAAGATACCAGTTGGGCGGTATGAGTCATGCATGGTTGGGTTTGGGTTTTGAACCGTCACTGCGACTACAATAATCGTCCCTCCATGTGGACGTGACTTGACGCTTCAAACGATCACAAGCGCATGACTCCCCTCAATCTGAAGTTGTGTCGCGTTCGCGAGATTTTGAAAGTAGGTAACACCGGTACACGCGCCTCTGCCCTGTGTAAACTCAAGTCCTAATCATTTGTTCTCTAGCTGGTACTCACTGGCAGAGTCCCAGAAATATCGCGAATTCATTTGAGAAGATGTTACACTTCAAACTACTTTACACGTTTATTATTTGCGGTTATATTTAATGAAACTCTTATAAAGAAGGACAGTGAACTAATATAGGTCGTTCGGAAGTATCACTAGCCGTCAATGCCGAATATAGTTCCGTGTATTTTTCAACTTAAATACAACAACATTGAGGGCGCGGCTACTGCAATTTTCATCACCATTTTTTTATTTTGTATTTGTACCAGATATATTTTTTATTTTAGACACAAAATGTGACTAAATTTGGTTCTTATGAAATTTTTTTTATCTCTCACAGTTTTCGCGTAATGGCTTGTTAAAGTCATATTTTGCATGTTTCCGTTTTAACGACCACACTAAAACCAACTGATATACCAAACTCAAAAAAATCTCAGTGGATAAAGACATTGCAGGCTACAATGACATGCTCATAAAATTAATTAATAAAAAATTATTAGAATTTAAAAAAAAAATACTAAAACTAAAAATAAAAATTTTAAAAATTCAATAATTTAAAAAAAAAACACAATTTTTATTCATTAGTGATGAATGGTTAATGATGATGAAAATTGCGGTAGACCGCGCCCTTAAAATTAAATCAGCTGTGTTACACATACTTGTATTTTTCATAATTAATAAAGTTTAATTTATCAAACTATAAAGATTCGTACTGACTGCACAATTTGTCGTATACGCACAAACATCTAGTGACGTGTCCAGAGACGTTAGACATTTTCCTTCTTTAGCCGTTACGCGCGGAAAGATACGAATTGGCGGAAAATATAAAATTTCCAGGGCTCTTTTGAGTGCTCACTTTATTCCGAATCACATATAGCTAGAGATAAGAAATTTTGCCAAAAGATTTTTTTCAGCACTTTGTTTCAGTGCCTTATGTGCGCACCTGCATCTCGGTTCTGTGGTCAGTGATTGGATGCCGTAACACCCACCGTCTTGAGGTTAAGCCGGCAAATCACAGACGTGATGTGTGGCAGTTATCCGTATACTGATTGGCACAGTCAAATGAGTAATAACTCTGCGCAAAAGACTCCTGTCAATAGCCATGAAGTTGAGCTGCAGGTGTGCACGTAAGACACTGAAACAAAGTGGGGCAAAATCTTTTCACCAAAAATTCCTGTCCCTACCTTTAGCAGACCTGCGTGTAAACATTCACTCACACCCGCGCTACCTTGTCAGATGTACAACTGGCCACTCACTGGAGCACCAGTCAAGGAACGAGTAGTTGAAGACATGGTGTACAAAGGACTGGAGTCTAGCCAGATGGTCGTCGAACCTGCGAAATTACCTGGTGTCTCTACTCACTAGTAAAACAGACAATGAACGGATGGACGGAGCTTGAGTATGCATAGCACAGTGGATTCTAACATGTAGGTCAGACCCGGACATTCCGCGTGTTCTACGACCAGCAGGCTGGACTCCACAGTCCTATGTGTCCACTCTGTCCTCAGCTACTTGTTCGTTGTCTGCTGCTCCAGTAAGTGGACAAGTGTACATGAGACAAGGTCACGCGAGACTCGATGAGTAGAGGCACGATTATTTGGCGTATTGATTCTAGGTCAGGTTGAATGTCAATAATGCATACTTCGAGACGCTGGAAAATCGCGGGAATAGTTGACTGTTTGGTAGGCTCCAACGTGATGTACATAACACTGAATGTTTTGTATCTACATTGACCATTGTTTATTTGTAGATTTTTTTCTCTCTACAACAGGTCCAGTTAGAACTGCACAGCTTGAACACACAGCGTGTGTGATTTGTCCCGAAACTGTTCACACGTGACACGGTTAATATACTATAGTTTATTGGAGACTATTTTAAACATTTTCGCGATTTTCCAATGTCTCAATGTATACTTCACTACTCCTTCTGTGACTATACGACACCTATTTTAACACATCTTTGACGACAACAAGCCTGTGATAAATAAGGAAACAAGTCGTGGTGTTAACACATGTTACTGTTAGAAGCCAATAGATATTTAACTTAGGCCAGTGTGTGTAGCTATCGATGAGTGTTTTGATGCACGTCTGCTATTGATTGGTTCACAGGCCTCGAGATATGTGTTTCAGTGGCAGTGACACCCTATTTTGAAAGTTATTAACGTGTATAGAAGTTTGAAATCTCTAGATCTGTGTTTCACTGCTTGCGTCGATGTAATTGTAGGTAAAATAACATCCAGTGTTGTTCCGCTACTTTGTTCGTATACGTTCAGCAGGACAAATTTTATTTGGAAATCATAGACTAGTAAACTAGTATCATTCAATCGCTAGATACTTTCAGTAAAGATTGACATGCGACGTTAAATATACTTACCGCGACTTTGTTATTTCCGATAATGTGTAATATACTTGTAAACTGTCAACTTATTTTACTGTGACACACTTTTTACCGTTTACAGATTGGCCCATTGAAATACCTTTTTCTTCTGGTGAGAACGTCACCCACAAAGTATTCGCGTTCTGTACCTCGTAAGACTGGCCAGAGAGAGTTTGTGCTGTGTGCACTAATGCGTCTCTTGAAAGGCGACAGAACTATCATATGTGCTAACATCCTTGCAGTCGTGCAGTATGGAACCATGGTGACCTTTCGGTTCATGGCGTAGTAGTGAAGAGAAAGGCGTTGCCACTTCTCTATACTGCTTGACATTATGATACTTAAATATCACTCTTAAAGTCGCCAATTTCCACTGTTTGTCCGGATAAACAGAAGAAAGGAATTTATTCCGCGATGGAAGTAAACAATTGAAACTGTGAATAGTGTTAACTGTAATTAAATCTATCATAAATAGTTGGCTGTGAAATTTTAAAAGATTCTTTTGTAAACATCCTTTAGTAACGTACAATCGTATTTAACATATTATGTGATAAAATATTACACGAGATCGTACGAAAACTTGATTCATTTGTTTGACAATGCTGGACACATATCGTAAACGACATCGATATACTCCTAGTGCTCCAGCGGCTACAATCCTACAGTTGCTTCTCGTTTGCCCTTAATTTCCTCCGTAGGCCATGCAACCATATCAGTCAACATTCAATTCATATCATCAGGAGCGAATCTAGAGTTAATTTTTGGGAACAGCCTGGAGTAAGGGAGGAGGGGTAATTATGTGAAGAGGATGAGAGACGGTTTTACGGCCCTTCAACAACGAGGTCTTAAGAGCCGATGAAGGTGAGATGAGGTGAAGGGAAAACAAACACAGCATCCGTTCCAGAGCCAGGACTCGAACCCAGGACCTCTCGTACCATAGCTCGGCTTCTAACTGACTACACTACGGAGGTCGGCAGGGTAATTACGTGCTCATTTTGCAGGCGTATGACTATATTTTAGATTTGTAGTATTTGAGGTGGCATAAAATTACTACAGACCCGAAAATTTCGCGGGTTCAACGACCAGCTGGCTGGACTCTACAGTCCTGTGTACACTCTGTCCACAGCTACTTTTTCATTAGCTGCTGCTCCAGTGAGTGTGTTGATGCAGGTCTGCTATTGGTTCACAGGTCGTCAAGAATGAGTGTTAGTAGTAGCCACCAATTTAGGAAAGTAATGAACGCATATAGGAGCTTGAAGTCTTACATCTTTTTTAATGAATTCGCGAAATTTTCGGGTCTCTACACATGAGTAAGTTTAGACACACCTCTTTCTAAACACACACAACTACGAACGAACATAACTCTGTCTCATCGACTTCTTATAAGACTATTGTTGCATGCTGTGTTTCTGAGGGCTAGGTGGCTGAAAACTGTGTCGAAACACCTTATCGACTAGCCCATGACTCACAAGCCGGACGGCTACGTGGTTGGAGTCACGCCGAACTACGTCGTACAGACTTGTTTCTACTGCGCCTTAACCCTACGAGACCGGCCCACGAGGCTCAAGTCACATCCCAAGCATGATGTAATGTCTATTTTCAGACCCCTGTAATTCGGCTAATCCCCGGAGTTTGGCCTGAGTATATAAGCCCCGAATTGACAGATTTGGAGGGAGTTCGCTATAGGTCGTGCTAGAAAAAAGGTGCTATACCTGTGAAGAGAGACTAGTGAAGACATCTTGGTGAAGTCAAAGTATACTGTGAGGCTGCAGGCACATACCTTAAGAGAAGTATTGGATGAAACAAGAGGACGGCTGCTGCGGGTCGACGGACAACAAGGAGGTGTGCGACGGGAGTAGAACCGAATACCTCAAGAGTGAAGACGGTAGTGCACTCGGGGTGCTGCGGAGCACATGGTGAGCCATCACCACTTCGGACTGTTAAGGTCGTACATTGTCACTATTTGAAAGACTGGGGATTGGATATATGGCTGAATTTATATTGTGATTTGTGGTCTTTAATTAATTGATGGTAGACATGTTTTGTGCATTAATTGTCGAATAATTAAGGGTGCTGTGAAAGTTATAGTTGATTGCTGTTTTGTGTATTTTTATAAGCTTTGTGAGCTTGTAAATCAATAACTTAATTCAACTCTTTTATTTCTAATTATAAGACCTCTATCCGAAAGAGACCAGAATTGCCTACATGTAAATTTTGCTAAACTTGTAACACTATCATTAGGAACACTTGTTTATCGCGGGGAAAGTAGTATTTTTGCTAGGCTTCAATATAACATGTCCACATCTGATGTTCATCTTTCATTATTGGCTTCTCCCCATCTGACTGGGCTATTGCTAACTCTGGTGCGTCGGTACTCAATATTTGTGATTCGAATTCAAGAGTGCCGCCTACCACGTACTTGAGATGTGTTGCAGTAGTGTGTTCGTAAATGTGTTTTTTAAAGAAACTATTTCACATGTGTCCATTATGTCAATGTACGAAAAGGGAATAAATACACTTCAAACTATGACGAAAAGGTAGTTTCTGGGAGCCTTTATAAATGGCTAAAAATGAACCTTTTAAATCTATAATATCTTAAAAACAACTCATGGGATTCGAGTGAAACTACTCTAGAGGCATGTAATGGACGTTTATATTAAAACTTTTCGCCATAAAAAAGATGGTGGTCACCACTGAAAGTGTCAGTCAGGCGAGTGATCTACGACACTGCTGCACGCCGTTTCAGTGTCTAGCAGTAGAGATGATACCGCACCCGATGAACCAGTCAATATCGCCCTTGGCGCCGTGCCTCAGTCATACAAACATATACGGCCAGTAGGCGGGCGCCTTACCCACACCATACAACTTTCCTCCTGCAGAATACGGAGTAGCGAAAGATTCTTGCTGTCTTCCAAACAAATAATTCCAGTCTTCTACTATCCCCACCTATCATGTTTATGGAAAGCAAGTTGACAGTCGAGTTGCCCGGCGATGCGGGCTGGAGACGAGCGAATGACCGCGTATGCTGGGTACGGGGCGCACACGTACACTAGCCCGCCTGTTCAATAAGCAGAGACACAATGACACGGGCCGGGACAATAGGTACACTCGCTGCTGCTGCAAACTGGCTACTGCTCGCAGCGATCCCGGCTTTATACGTAATTCGGGATAAAATTAGCACTATTGAAACTCTACTTACTTTTTTTCCTTTCAGATAATGAAGCCTATAGTTTCTGCCCTAAATAACAATCAAAGTGCATATAATATGCAAAAGCGGCCCATTATTGCCTGAATCAGAAATTTATTTTTTTATTTATCCTAGTAGTGGTCAAATTTATGAACCTTCTAACACGAAAATCACCTTTCTGCCTCCAAAGTTAGCATAAATAAGTTTTTTTTATTATTTTAACGAATCGAAGAGAAGGTTTTGATCAAAAAGGCATGAAAACTAAATGCGTGAATCTCCGCTCGTAGCATAACCCGGCGGCTCTTTACAAAGTTATTGTTGCTTACAGAAAATATCAGGAGTAATCAATCAACTAAAACTAACAATTTACTGATTAGACCATATCTTCGGGTTTACTCTCTCCTGTAAATTATACTTGGCCGACTATAGGTCCCCTTTCCCTTTCCACGTCACATATTGTACTGTACTGAAAAGTTTACTTCCAAAGTTACAACGAATATTATTTTGTAGTTATTTTTCTAGACATGATGGTCTTCAAAAGTATGCACTTATTTGCGAACCATTTACAATAAGTAGAGATGATGGTTTATCGCAGAAAAACTCGACTGTTTGCTGTATTTCAACACACGTTCAGATTACAGTCTTTAGCTTGTACTTGGTTCTGTTACCCTATTTGGCTAAGCCAATAAGGATGGAATATTGTAATACGTATTTGATGCCTGTTATTGGTCTGCAGACAGCTACGTTGTGTCAGAAGTATATAATCGAATCATGTTTGTTGCAAGAAACTACAGCGTTTTCAAGGATATGCTGGTACAAAATATTTTCGCGCCATATCATAATCTCTAACAATAGCGTATGTAGAGGAATGAGTTGGTTGGTCAGCTCGCACGAGGAGTCCTCGCCTGACGCATGACCGGCGTTGTAGTGTGTCACAAGTATTCTTTTTTTACGTGAAACCGCTTTAGGGGGCGGTTCTCTGAAAATTGTAATTGTTTGAATAATTTTTATACTTGTACGAGATAAGGTTTGTTTTGTAGGCATACATTGTGACTATGTTTCATTGTAATGAAAATTTAGTAGCTTTCATAGTTTTTGTATTACAGCATGTTAAAAGTCAAAAATTGCATAAAACGGTTTTATGCGAGAAAGGAAAACCAACTTACCGGAATAAAAAAAAATCCCACTGAAGAACAGTGTGACGGGTTACGTCAAGACAGATATACAAACCGCATGGAATTGTTGTGTATTTTTAAAATAGTATATTATATTTGTAATAAGAACTTCTAGTTTTTTTTTAATAAAAAACATAGTCCGCAGCATTGTACTTCAGTGTGAATTTTTTTCATTTCGGTAAGTTGATTGGTTTTCCTTTCTTGCATAAAACTGTTTTATTTAAATTGGTATTTAAACATGCTACTATACAAAACTATGAAAACTAAAACATTTACATTACAGAAAAGAATAGTGGTATCGCGTGTCTATAAAACAAACCACATCATGTATAAATATAACAATTACTAAAACAATAAAAATTTTCGGTGAACTCCCCCCTTAACTTATTCATATTACGTTTTTTTCTACGAAAAGAACACACGCCTGAAATTACGTTCCTATAATTTCAACGATTGAGCACGCTTTTTAGAAACATGATCTTCGGGACTCTCAGAATGGCTCAAAATGTCTTTTTTTAGACTGCTGCAACTCGAAAAATATTGCCTGAATTAGGTAAGCGTAAACCAGAGAATGTGGGGAGTGACGGATCCCTACGGGCTTCCAGCCGGACTGTCTGATATCGCGTTGGAGCCTAGCAAACAGTCAACTATTCCCGCGATTTTCCAGTGTCTCTAATTATTGACTTTTGAATAATTAATTTTAAGAGTATTTGAAGCTTCACTCAAACCAGTTATGAAGTTTCTTGCACGTTACGGCCTCTAGACGTTAGTTTATAGGTCGCTTCTGCGATAAGTAGGGACCCCGGGTTTTTTGTGATAACATTTCTGCTTCGTGCCTCGTGTGCACAAGTCTGCTTCATCATGGTCAGTGATTGGCTGAATTTAACTCTCACGTGCCGTATTGTTTTACAACAAATCACACCTTATTATGATTGGTAGGGTCAAATGAGAAACGACTTTACACAAACACACTCTGCCAATAACAAAGAAGCAGAACTGCAGAGGTGGAACTAAGACATTGAAACAACTTGGTGCAGGATGCGTGTGTAATAGTCAGGTGTAGGTTTAAGATATCGTGCGAGCCTTCCCTTCCCACTGCCCGTCTTTGGATAGGGTATAAGTCAGCCAATGAAGAAGGAAGAAGCGGCCTTCCGATGGTCCGCTTAGCGCATTGAAACGTCTTCAACCATGGTTACATCTTCGCGGTAGATCACAGCCTGTAGTAATAATAGACACGGCGCTTGTGTTTTTTTTAATGCCGCAGGATATAAACCTTCCGGTGAGTTATAAAGCCGACAACACGCGGCAGCATGCGTGGAGCTCTGTCTTAGTCTCCGACGTCACTTTACTTTCAAGCAACCCCTGGCTGTCACCAGAGAAATTTAGACTCCGCGCGTTAAGCGACGTCAAAACAGTAAATTGGTGTCGCCTCCTCTCTGTCACCTTTGTCAGTCCTCCAAAACAAACTCCTCTAAAATGAAATGCTCTGGGAAGTTGCTGGAATGCTAAGGTTGTGCTCCGACTGAACCGTGCAAAATTAATCTAAGAGCGAAGAGAATGTGAATGTTTAAGAGTGAGTCAGGATGGAGTGTGTTGATTTTGTTTGGTGATAGTTAGAGCCACGATTTTACCGCGAAAATATTTTGCAACATTTCGTTTCAGTGCGATGTGTGCACATGTGCAGCTCTGCTACGTCGTCTGTGATTGGATCATTTTACTCTCTCTTGCCTTGGCAAATTTCAGACGTACAGAGTCACAATAATCTTATTCTGATTGGTACTGTCAAATGAGAGACGTGTATGAACAAAGACAAGCTGCTAGTAACCATGAAGCACAGCTGCCAATGTGCGCATGAGACACTGAAACGAAGTGTGGCAAACATATTTTCACGACAAAAACGTGGCCCTAACGATAGCGTACGAAAAAGTAAGTGGAAAATGTGTTTTCAATTATTCCGTAACGTGAATTATGGTGGGAGTAATGCTACCCTGAAAAATAGACTATATATATATATATATATATATATATATATATATATATATATATATATATTGGTTTATCGCGGGAAAACTTGACTGTTTGTTGGGTTTGAACACACGTTCAGCTTACTAGAAGATTACTGGCTTTCGCTTGTACTTGGAGCTGTTACCCTATTTGACTAAGCCAGTAAGAATCCCGATATTGTAATATTTGATGCCTGTTATAGGTCTGCAGACAGCTACGTTGTGTCAGAAGTGTATCATCGATTCATATATGTTGCAAGAAACTACAGTGTTTTTAAGGGTACGCTGGCACAAAATATTTCCGCGATGTACCATCATCTCTAACTATATATAAAATCTTTAGAACCGATGATTTTTTGCTAAAATAATTGTTCAACAATTTGTTTCAATGCGTTAAGTGAACATGCACATTTCCAGCTCCGCTACATGGTCAGTGATGTAATGTTTTTAAATCTCAACGGCTCGGGGTTCTACCAGCAAGTCACAGACCTTGTTCTTATTGGCGCAGTCAAGTGAGCCAAGCCTCTGCACAAATACACGCTGCCAATAACAATTAAGCCGAGCTGCAGCTGTGCACGTGAGACATTGAAACAAGTCGATGCAAAATTATTTTCACTAAAAAATTACTGTTTGTAAAAATTTCACGTGATATTAATAAGCAATAAGCTGAATTGTGTCAAAGCAAGTGAATACCTACCAACCACTTTATTGTTTTATTTAAAGGAATGAAATATTCAGGTCGATTTTTAGGTAGCATTACTCCCACTATGTTTCATTTAACGGAAAAATTTACTTTTTCACAAGATATTACCACATGAAATTAACATACTTTGCCCTCCATTTATCAGAAAGTGGTGTTCGCATTACCTCGGCTACCGTAAGGTTTCGACGGACCGTGTACTCAACTTATACGAGATCAGAGATTAAAAATCTGTTTGGCGGTTTTGTTTAAATTGGTATTTGCAGTGATATATAATTTTTTCGGAAACAAGAAATTATACGGTTTCTACTAAAAAAAATATAACTAATGAGAATTTCGTTAATTACATAATTTGTTAAAACCGTAGCATTTTTCTGCCTTTAAAAAAAAATCAGCCAACATGGAGAAGACGATTTCAAACAAAACTGCCAAACAAATTTTTGCCATTTGCTCTTGTTTAGGCGTAAAAAAATTAATATCGCTAATAAAGTATAAACAAGAGAGAGCATAGCCTTAATGTATTTTTATTATATTGTAGTGAAAGCATGACCATATCACGTGATGGTGGCAGGCAGACCGGTCAGTACTCAAGCACGTGGACTGATGCAAGCTGCCATCTTGTAATGGACAGGATATAGGACATCGTGATGTTGTTACGGTGACTCAGTTGAGCTGGGAGGCTATCCTGGAAGTCATGAGTCACGAGAGTATCGATTCCCGATCTCGTAAAAGCATGGCCATCCGGCCGGCGTGCCCTTATGGGGCTGTATAATTTACGCGGATGTCCAGTCGTCTTCAACTTATATGTACGTACCTGTGTGACGTAAAACATACACTTTAAGGCGCCCGTCTACTGGCCGTGTGCTTGTGTGGGTGAGGCACGGCGCCAAGGGCGATGTTGGCAGGCTCATCTGGTGCGGTATCACCTCTACCGCAAGACTCTGAAAACGATGTGCAGTGGTAACGTAGATCACTCGCCTGACTGACATTTTCAGCGGTGATCCCATATTTTTATTGGGGGAAAGTTTTTTCAAAGTCCTTTACATTATTTATAGAGTAGTTTCATACGAATCTCGTGAGTAGTTTTTCAGATATAACATGTAGAAAAAGCTGTTTTTAGACAAGTTAAGGAGCTTCCAGTTTTTATAATTTACGTGATTCTTTGAAACTACCTTTCAGTAATCGCTTGAAGTCGTTAATTTTTCCTCCTGCAACTTTCAAGATCGATTATATTAAAGCCTATATGTATACTTCATAAATTTAGCAACTCCTGTTTTGTTTTAAACTGCGCCGGCTCACAGTTATTGAACCTTAAATACTACGAGAAATGTCCGACAGTCTCCAAGGTCCTGATTTTTAATATCCCCTTAATCATAACAGTTCTGAGAAAATGGTGGAAAACCTTGTCTCGTTGTCTCACGAGAGAGTCGAACTGTGGGTAACGTGAAAGTTCGTGAATGTGTTCGCAGGACTAGTTTGTTCTCTTACTTTCTTCGTGATGGGCAAGCGCGCAGATACATTTTACTTATCGATTTTCTGCAATAACATCTGTTTTAAAATAATTTTGGTAAATGTGGCAAGTGTTGAGGCGTAGAAGATATTTGTGACGAATTTCGGAGGTTATAATAGTGTTATATGTTCATCTTATATTGAGACCTGTGATTATTCTTGAAAGTTAACCTATAATTCCCTTGCAATGCTTCTGCATGATACATTAATGAAAGATTAAATTAATATTCATGTCAAGCAGTTTATCAAGAATATATCCTATGTCTTGTCGAAGAGAAAATTTATGTAATACAGCTTTAATAAATGTTATGGCTCGAAAACTGAAAAATACAATAATATACCACCTTAACGAGAATGGAAAAGCAAGTTGTCGAGCGAATGACTGGAATACTCATTCGAGGATAGTATCTGAAGTACTCACCATAATTCGATGGAACTGTTTTTGCCGAGTAGACATTTTAATAATGGACGTCTATTTACACAGCACGAATCAGTAGTATGCTTTGTTTTCGAGGGAAAAAAAACATTAAAAACGTTTTATTTTAAATAAGGGCTTGAAACAAGAAGACCTATAAAATTTATAACTCTATAGCCTAATGACCAAATTTCCAAAAGCTAGACATTTTAATTTGAATATAATTTTACTATCCGAAAACTACTTGTGAGAAGTTTTCGGATGTTATAATTATTTGCAAATAAAATGCTAGTATTTTCTCAATTCGGTTGTTATAGAGCTCTGGGTATTATTGTATTTAATTTTATTCTCCATTTTTATAGATTTTGTGGTTTCAAGCCCTTATTTTTCTAAAAATCGTTTTTAATTTTGTATTCGATGTCAAATCATATTTTATAGTGATATATAAATAGACGTACACTAATAAATATCTACTCACAAAGAAAAATCCCACAGAAATATGATGAATAGTACAGATTTAATCCTAGATTGATTATTCCAGTCATTCGTACATCTCATCTTTACAGTCCTCTTTTAACTGTTTCCCAAAGTTGGGGCACTGCGGCAGGCAAGAGTTTGCTACGTCACCGTGTTATTTCAGGTTGTTTATTGATATCTTCATATAGGTCATTCAGGATAAAGTGAGCACTTGTGAAACCCTAATTACTTTTTTTCCTCTTAGTTAAAGTAGATTATTATGTCACATTTTAATATAAACAACAATATATACGTTACAATAAAAGTGTATAGATTGTACCGTAGTCAACGACTAACGTGTGAAGTCAGAATTATTACTTTTTTTAACATTCCTCTGCGTTTTATAATGCCAATGCAATACAAACGGAATAGTTTCGTAAAAACGTATTTCCTAGTGGACGATACCCTTAAATCAGGAGTGTGATTCGCTTCCTTCGGTACCCAGTGCTCTATTTATTTATTCTTTTGAGTATTATTTGCTATCTACTTTTTTAATTTTTTTTATGTTTATTATGTTTCGGTAGGCAGTATATATGTTGGATTTGTGGGGATGTTATCCCAAGGTTGATTTTACTATTACATTGCTGCAACTTCCATTTCGAACTAAACTAGGGAAGAGTTAGGCATTCCAGTCCGCTGAGTATAACACTGGAAACACAGTGGCGCGAAAGACGCGACGCTAATAAAATAACTTGTCAGCTGATCAGCGTCGAGGCTTCTGCGCTGCTAACAAGTTATTTTATTCGCATCGTCGCGCAGTTCGCGTCACGTCTGTCGCGCTATTATTATTAATCTAGCATGAAAGGAGCGACGCACAGATGAGGCGCCGTGCCATGAGCAACGCCTGTTCCACGTGTTACTGCGTGAATGTTGCGTCTGCGACTGTACATGTGATTGCGCACGTTGCTTCAAGGTCCTATCATTACGATGCGTCCTGTTGCTTTCGCATGTTCACTCCCGTGTGAGAGGTCAAGGTACTTAGCCTGAAGGTCGTGTATACGCGCGCAACGCTTAGTCTACAGTGTTGCCGTATTTATTTGCGTTGCGGCTATATTGACACTTTTAAAATTCATGCTGAGAATGTGAGAATTTACTTTCCTCTTACGTATTTTTATGCTTCCACCGCAGTACCGTCTTCATTTATTAAAATATATATTTCCATTACATCATGATTCTTTCCCGCTTCCTTCTTTATCTTGTTTGTTTTGACATAAATCAATTAAATAAACTATCCACTACGGTTTGTTTCAGTAAAATTATCCCCGTACAGTTATACGTACGTTCTCTGCCTTGTCGCCATCATCGCTCCTCCGCGCCCATACCTTTTTTTAAATCAATTAAATCTCCCATAGACGACGATGGCAGTGGGTCAGAAGGATAAAATTATAACTTAATACTCTGTTGTAAGGGTCAGATTCTCGAAAGGCTTACTGCATGGGCGCAGAATAATTAACTAGAAAACACTGTCTGTTTATCAGAACGTTTTTACTTGAATGTGTGTTTCTTTTACACAGATAGTATAACACACTAAACTTATGAATCGAATGTATAAGCTGTAAAACGTGTGCGCAATTTATGTTCATTTCGAAGCAGTTATTTCTGCAAGTGTCTTACATATTTCGTAGGTAAAGAAGAGTCTCCTTTCATTATTATATTTTCGAACTGCATGCAAGGTTTCGCAACGTTTACTTATACAGAACCGGATATTCGCACGTGGGAATCGTGCCGGACGATGTCGTTGGTCGGCGGATTTTCTCGGAGATCTCCCATTTTCCCCGCCCTTTCATTCCGGTGCAGCTCCACACTTACGTCATGTCATCTCCTCACCAGCGCTAAAGATCTCGATGACCATAATCTCTCACTCATTTATTTTTATAGAGTGTTCCTAATAATAAGGCATGTCTTACGTTTAACTTTTTTTTTTGCCCACCTACTGCACAAGTATAAGCGACGTATAGATATACTGGAACGTGTTGTTTGACCATGATCATATTGTATTCTCTCAGGTAACCGCTGTGTAGGAATTCACTAAAGCCATGTTTCAGTACATATTATTTTGAGTCATACTGTATTGTTTCTTATTGCGTGATATGTATTGCGTTTGTAATATACAGCGGCTGTGTGGTTTAAGGTCTGCCAGATAACTTCCTGCAGTTTCCCTCCCTTAGTAGACACATTGTCGTTCTTTGGGAAGGGTACTCTTTGACATTACTACGAGATAGCTTTTATGTTCTCTCTGGCTCTCTCGCTCTCTCCAATTGAGACAATGCACTCTCGTGTTTGTAAACAAACGATGCAAATGCAATAATTGTGTTAATTTTATTAATACAAGTGGTAAACACATTAATTACATTTGTGGGCAGTTCAAATAATAATTATTCTTAACTTACTAGCGTCGTATTTCAAACGGCTAATAGGCCTAGCTGTTTTTTAAATTTTTATTCTGTGTATTTCAACTTCTGTTAGGGCAGAAAATGTTAACGCGATTTCTCGTTATAAATAACTATTCATTGGAAATTATTATTCATGTATAATATTGAAATATTTGCTATATGCGAGGCATGTTTCATCAGTAATCTCGAACTATTGTTGTAATAGAGATGACGCATGCCAGAGATCACAAGATAGCGCGAGCGAGTATACAACTTAGTTCTCTCGCTCTTTCGTACTCCCGGCGAACAACTGAGACAGTGTGAGTGCTTTCGCTGACGTAATTGTGACGTATTTGCGAGAGTTCGGCCACTACAGAGCTCTCTCTCTCTCTCTCTCTCTCTCTGGACGAATTGAGACATGGCCTGAGAGTGTAATGATCAGAATATTTGGAGAGATAGATAGATATATAGAGAGAGAGAGCCTGGCAGTGCTACCAACAATAACACATTTTAACTAATACAGCTGGGATCAGCAAATTATATAAAATCTTTCTTGGTTACCAAAGCAGTGAAACAAAAAGAGTAAGACGAGTAAAATACTGACTAGATACTTTTGTTTAAAGTGTTATAAAATTACTAATAGTTAAAGCCGCAATCGTAAGCTCGCAATAAATTCAGATCCAAAAGTTATTGGAGACTTATGCACCTGATGCATGACCGGTGTTGTAGGCTGCCGCACCTATTCTTTTCTACCCGAAGCAGCTAAACTTATCCACAATATGTTTATCTACAAAAGAACACACAGTTAAAACTAGGCTTCTAACATTTTAAAACTGCAACTTACTTGTTAGAAACACGTTTTTGGGGCCCCTCGACATGGCTAAAATAGACTGCTAACTGGAAAAATACCTCCCGGTGATGTAAAGCACAACGTTGGAAGCATGCTTTGGACTTCTACAAATTTTCCACAAATAAAATTGTAGGGTCGCCGCTTCAAGTCCCAAAGGAATAAAAGTAGTAGGGAAACACTGCACGCCAGGTTGGCGCGCCGCGTATAGAAGCGATTCTGTAACCGTCAAGTGGGGAAAACTGAACCTTATCGCTTCATTGTCTCCTCGAATAAAACGCGGATAATTAACAGTGAACGCAGTAGAACCAACGTTAACCAGTAAACATCGTAATTTCATTACAAATCCATCATACACAGTCATTTGTAAATCGTACATTGTTGAAAAGGATTATTTGTATTACATTATTCAACATTTGGCACTATACAAGATGATTCAAAGGGCTGTCAAGTTATACCGACTTGGTATCGAACTATTTAATCTGGCAGCCCTGTGGCACGGTGCTGCAGTGCAGATGTTCTGGGCGGTAGTGCAGCGGCCAGCAGGGGAACAGTTACGTCGTCCCGTTGCAGAGGCGCGACGACGCCCCTCCCCCCTCCCCCTCACACAAACAAAACCCTTCTAACCAATTAGCTCTGTGCGCCGAGCAGCCGGTCCCGCAGAGTAACCGTCTAGGGACGTTTGTCTAGATGTTTGTACCAAAAGGCGGTTACGGGAACATTACGCGTTCTACTCAGTAGAGTTAGTCACCCTAAAACTGTTCGAAAACCTGGTGCGAGTACGGTCTACTACCGTTCGATATCTCTAAATATTCAACTTGATCTCTTCGCCGGATCTACTCAGGTTAGATGACGTGACAAGGTTTTACGGCCCTTTAACAACGAGGCACGGAAACGGGGATGGCTAAGTCGAATATAACACGTACGTCAAACACCTCATCGCCTCTAGGCGCGAAGGACTAAACTAGCGCACAGTGTTTTTGTAGAAACCGTTTTTCAATGGGACTTCAAGCGATGACCCTATTATTTTATTTGTGGAAAGTATGAAGTAAAGTCCAATGCAGGTTTCTATGATTTAGTTTTCTGATTACGGCAGATACTTTCTCAGCTACAGCAACGTGAAAAGTAATTTTTAGCACTTTTGAGGAGCTTGGAAATCATGTTTTTAATTAGCGGACGGCATTTCTAAAATACAGGGACATAGTTTGGAGTGTGTCTTCTTTTCGTAGATAAACGCATTGGACGCTACGTGGATCTGCTTAGATATACCATTATAGCTGCTAGCAGACGAAAACCACGAAAGAGTACGTAAGAAGGTAAACAAGACACGCTCCCGTGTGTGTACATAAAACAAAAATCTGTTTTCGGTTGTTAACTCTGACATGTTCTTACAGTATTCATTACTAATACACAATTTTAATGTCATATTCTTTTACTTTACCAGTACAAAAATATATTCTGTGCTATCCGAACTTAATCTACGACGTCTCAAATATACCGCTTCAGCAGATTTCACAGCATTTTTTTTAACATACCGCAAACATACAACTGTTGGAGTTTTTTACGCTCGGAAAATCCTGTTAAACATAAAAAACTAAGTGAAATTGATCACGTGATCAATACTACCGAGTAAATTATACCTACTACGTTTTCGTAAGCGCCTGATTACTAGCACGATCAAACGGTTTCGGCTATTTCCGTAAACTGCTTCGGCTTGTGCTCGGCCGCTCCGTGTCACCTTTTTATCCTTTCCCCCGCCACTGCCAAGCAATCCACTAGACAGGAAAGTTAGGTTGGTTTAGAGCCGTAACTATAGACCTCTTTCGAATGACAACCAACTGCTCACCAACGCTTTCTCTGTGGGGATAGCAGTTGGTTGTCATTCGAAAGCCGTATATAGATACGGCCCTTAGTCATTGGGCAAGGATAGTCTAAAGTGGCCAGCGCTTAACATTTAGGTCTTTAACGCTTGTGGTGGGTGACATGGTGTGAGTATGGAATAGCACCGGAATGAAGGGGCGGGGTAAAGGGAAGATCCCCTAGAAAACCTGCCAACCAGTGGCATCATCCGGCATGATTCCCACATGAGTAAATCCGGGGATTGACCCCGGCGTGGATGGAAGCCGGATCGCCTTAGTGGGAGGTGAGTGCTCTAGCCACTCCGCCAATCGCGGCCCAAGGAAAGTCTAGTAGAAACGTGCCTATGGCCGTCTGCCCAGGTCGCCGAGCTGTGTGCACAGCTTTTGTCGTTACCAGATTATTTGTAAACTGCTCGTCGTACATGAGTAGAGGCACGAGTATTTCGCGTATTAATCTGGTAGCAGTCTAGACTTCTCAGTCCTATGCACACACTGGTCAAAGTCGAATATTCATTGGCTCCTAACCATACAAGTGGGTAGCCCAGCCCCACGAATTATTTTATTATTTACTACTGGCTTGCAACCTCCAAAGGTGTGTCAAAACAGCTGTCGTCTAATCACATAAATTACAGTGATGTACAGGTTATTGGCGTTCAACCTGACCTACAATCAATACGCGAAGTACTCGTGCCTCTACACATGAGTGATGTCTGCTTAGGAATAACATTTAAAGACCGTTACATGTGTGTGTGTAAACATTTTAAATTCACGGCTACTCATTAAATGGTACTTTCTTCGTCGGAAAATAGCAAGAATGCGAGTTTTTTCGATCTTTGTTACGTATGTAAATCTTGCTGCAGAATATTTTAAAACTCATAGACGTGTACAATATACTTTTATATATAATAATGCGTCATAAAATGCTAGGGTGACCACTGACAGTCTCATAGAGGCGCGTTGTGGGCGAGAAGACTGGACGCCAGTTCATGGGCTTGCACCAAGAGGCTAGGGTGAGGCGTTATGGGCGTGTTGTCTCGTCCTTACCGCTTCCGCACTTCTGCACCTCTAACGCGCAACATACGTTGACACAGAAGGCCAACTTAAGACTGCTCTACACCGTAAAATTGCGTAATTTTATAATTGTACCAATCACTGTCCACATTACATTAATATAAATTCCCCACAAAAACAATATTTTTCGGTTCCGTAGTTTCGTACAAGCGCATGGCAAATTTGCGATTTGACTATTTTCGCAACTTACCCAAAGCAGAAGCTATTCAAAAATACAAATGAAATAATTATGAGTGAAAGAAAATGTATTAAAGTACAGAAAGACACTTTTGTGATTTCACGTAAAAATGGTTGTATTTAAAAAAAAAATACTTTAAATAATGTGTCATTGAGTAGTTTAATACATTTACTTTCACTCTAAATTATTTCGTTCGTATCGTTGGAATAGTTTTTACTATTGGTAAGTAGCTAAAATAGCCAAATCGCTACTTTGACATGCGCATCTAACGAAAACTATGAAAGCGAAAAATATTTTATTTGTAGGAAATTACTATTAATGTGACCAGTAAGAGCTGGGCAGTGTTTGGTACAGTTATAAAATTGCGAATTTGTCGGTGCAGCGCTTTTCCGAATTTTTTTCAGATGTTATTTTTATTTTACTTCTGGGATCGTGGCTCAGCAAACCCTGTCCCCGTAGGTACAGTACTTCTTATTTCTACAACTTGAGAGTGGCTTCCTTGTGTTTATGACTGAAGCACAGAGCTACGGCATTCCACTTGCTTCTTATAAGCCTTTTTACAAGCGAGTAGTTGACAAGTGTACGTACAGTAAGCTACATCTACGAAGACAGGTACGTTCATGGTCGCTTGTTGTCTTGGGAGGGACAACTCATTGTACTTACTGTGTCTAGCCTGATTTTTTCACTGCAAAAAAAAAATCTAAGTAAATTTACCGGACGAGTGTTTTGTGAGTAATTGAATTCGACCACGTAAAATACAGTTGCCGAACTGTGGAAGTACCCAGACACGACTGTGAAGTTTCGTGATTACACAAGGGAAAATTATTTTACGACATACGCAGAATTGTGCTTAACTCGTCAAACAAAAGTTTAATTAAAGGTTTGAAAGGAAACGAGTCGCCATGATAAGAATACACAAGAGTAACATACCGTATGTATTAAGAGCACCGCCTGCTTGCGCGTTGGGTTTGTGTTTTATTGTATATATTGGCGCAGAGGATACACGTAGGGTAGAATTGTTTCGTTAAACAAAAACGTATTTACGAGCACACCGGTAAACATTTTAAATGCGTAGTATACGACGCCCTTAATATTCTGAGGTGTAAAACACACTGAGCCACTCACGTAAGATGTAGTGATCCGGGTCCAACTACTGCATTATATTTTCATGTAATGAATAAGGCCTGTGTAAAATGTGTGGTAGAATTAACAAGAAACATTAATATAAACACAAAAGACAAATTGATACAACTGCGTCCAAATTTTCTTACGTGTATAGATAAAATAATTTTACCTTACTTTATGAGGAATATTCCCTTAGGTGTACTTGCAAAGTGAGTTTTCACACGATTTATAGGTACCAATGACAAATTGTTAATGATAACAGTTTAACATTAGTGTAAAAACCTGCAGTTAATTTGTCTTATATTTCCAATCAAGGGCTACCGATATGTGGACATATGCTGGATATAGTAGCTAATTGGAATGTGTTGCACATTTTAGTATTATGATAGGCTAATATTATGAATAATCTGTATATCACAAATATTTCAGTTACGATGTTCATAGTTCCAGGGTCAGTCTGTTATCGTTCGGATGCTTTGATATCTTGGGTCCGTACTGCTGTGCAATCTGACGTTGTTTGTAGTCGTGTTTTTTTTTTTATTAAAGCTGTTTTTGACGAGTGGCGATATGCATAGACTCTGAAAAAAGTATTGCACTATGTTGCCAAATATTTGAATACGCAATTGCCGTTTATCGTAAAGTTCATAATGAAGCTAGAAGCTTTGATAACGTTGTTTTGATGCGTCAGCAATAATATGCGATAAGAGTTATGAAAGATGACATAAATGTCAGGGAAACAAATGCTCTTGACCTTTTTCGACATTTGGAGGGCAGTGTGGTCAGTCATTTCCTGGCTAAGTCCCCTTGAACCGAGGAAAGTTTTCCGCTTGCATTTGTGTAGTTACGTCACATGCTGTTGCTAATGGTTCTCTATTGTATTCAGAAGTACAGTACTGGCAGTATTTTGCTCGCATAATCTGTTGTTGTGTACTGTTTTATGTCGGTGACACATGAAAAGCTTCATGAACTCTGTATACAGCTTATGTTATTCCTTTGCCTAATTGTTGGTCAACATCGCGTCAATATTTCTTGTCATATTGGTACTTTAGACTGTATTGTGCAACTTTATGTACATGGTATGTCTTTGTATACTAACCCAGCGGGAGTGCAATTCTGAGGATAAATAATTAGGGATACTTATTCGCAACAATGGGTTTAGTATGATTCATGAGGGTGGTATACGGCGCCTCGAAGGTGGAGACTGAAAACGTGTAAATGTACCATAAAATTACAAACAAATGGCATTAAAGGAGATGAGGCACGGCCATATATCATTTACAGTATTTCCCTTGCTACAAGCGTTTCTGAAGGCGTATCAACATTTTTAACATTTCATGCTCTAAATGCTCTGCCTACTACACCTTTTTACATTGTTAGATGGTAAATTATTTCCATATTATCTGACATATGTTGGAAGATGAGAAATAACACGTTCTTTAACGTTTCAATCTCCACCTTTGAGGCCATCTACCACCCTTACTAATCGCATTAGGCAGGCTTGTTTCCCCTAATTTATAGGCTATGTCTTCAAGGTATCACTCCCGCCACATTAACATATCTTAACGACTCATTCCTCTATGTGTATCCTAAATTACTGTTCGTTGATTTTGGTTATACTTTATTTTTCGTTGTTAGGAAAAGTAGGTAAATTAGTAAAAGTAGTACAAAAATATAGACTAGAGAAATGGTGTACGACTTTACATAAAACAGCTCATGTGGTAAAAGCGAATCAGTTTAATTTAAAAATGTGTCTTTTTTTGTGTGCGCTTGGGATTCTTAATGCTGGAAGAAAGTTTAATTTATAATTCTTGGTTGTAATTTATTAAATGAAGTCAGTTCCCACAAATGTTAGTGTACGCTGTAATGGTGGTTTGTAAGTTTATGACTTTTTCGACTCGTAATTGAATGCATCTCACTTGTTTTGTTTTTATGTGTATGGTAGCTTTTGGTAAATCATACCGTATATGCTCTGTATTTGTATGGTCTTGTAAATACTATCAAAGCTTGAGTGACAGTTGTCTTTTTGTAAACATACGGGTAGCCCTGCTGTTTCTTCGCGGAATAAATTGTTTTAAAGAAGCCACTGTGGTAAAATTTAATTTATTGCAGTCAACTGCTTTGACTTCACTATAAAAGCGGCAAGACCAGTCGGTCTTCTCTAAAACGCAATGTTAAGTTAAATGTGCTTCGATTCGGCTCTTAGCTCTCAGTTAAGGTGCTGCCGTAATTGTGTGAGTAGATGAATCTACGCCGTCTTGTAGTCTTGTCAAATGGTAGTCTAGGTAACGGAAATAAATGAAAATTTTTATTTATTAAGAAGACAGAGGGAAATCTAGCATGGGCATCGTAAAATCCCTTTCGACAGAAAGGAATGTAACCACAGTTACAATAAAAATAAATAGTTTCTAGATATAGAGAATGTCCAGGTTCCTTTGTTAGTGGAGTTGCGGATAATCTAGTACATAGAGGGCGAGGAACTGTCCTTTATTCGCCGTCTCTTATCCTCTGTAGATACCTAGAACAAACTTGAAAAGTAAACACAAAAAGCAAACACATTCTGTACATGTTCCTGAAGTCTGGAACAAGTATCAGTTCCAGAACCATTGCATGTCGTGGAAGGAAGCCTGCCTGCTACTTTTTGTACTGTTCTCTTTGTTCATTTGTGTTGTTGTTGTTGTTGTTGTTGTCCCCGTGCTTAATTTTTGTGGCCATTTTTCACACTCCTGATTTTGTCGTTTTTTAATGTACTTTCAATTTTGTGTCATGTTTCTGTACACAACTATATTTCTTTCCATACTTTTTTTTATTTTGTTCCTCTTTTTGTTTTTGTATTATCTTTTTGGACGCTGTATTTCTTACCGGAATAGTGTTATTTTATAATACTTTTGGTTTTTGTGTTGTCTTTCTGGATACAACTATGTTTCTCTCGGGAATTGCGTGTTGATATTTTGTTCTACTTTTATTTTCCTTGTTGTCTTTTTGTACAGGTACAACAACCATATTTCTTCCGGAAATGAATGTTGTTCTTTTGTTCCTCTTTTGTTTTTTTTCTGGATACAGCTACTTTTTTTCCCGGAATTGCATGTTGTTATTTTGTTCCACTTTTTGTTTTCGGTTGTCTTTCTGGATACAGCTATATACTTTTCCGGAATTGTATGTTGTTATTTTGTTCTACTTTTGATTTTCGTGTTTTGTTTCTGAATACAATTAAATTATTTTCCGAAATGGCATGTTACTTTGCTCTACTTTTGGTTTTTGTATCGTCTTTCTGGCAGTGTATATATTACTTTCCCGTTTTTGTTATAGTGTGGAGTTTTCAGCAACTCGGCAACATTCGCACGCAGTGGCGTACGCCCATTGAAAATATAATAACTGTTCGGGTTATAATACACACCCTCTGAAATAATCGTTTCAAAGACCACAGCTATTCGTTTGTCGTCGATCAAAATTTTTCGTTGTTTTCGAAATGGAATCTGCCAGATGACAAACCAAAATGTCATGTTCAAATACGTAAATTGTTGCAATGGGACACTTTGTGATGATTATGGCTGTGGCAGTGGGTGTTTTTGGTCATTCTAGTTGTAGCTCTGCCTTTATACTTACGGCTTTGCTGACCACTGTAGTAGGTACTTAATTTAACTTAAAAACGCCAATTACAACTTGCGTGTTTCTAAAAGTCTGCATTAAAAAATTAAGAGAGAGAGCAGTTCTAGATGACAATTTTTGCTAACTTTAGAAGCAAGTATTGTGTCATTGTGATTTTATTTGCTTAGCGTAATTTCTTGCACCGCAATCAAATTTACGAAACTGCAACGTCAGTTGTTGTGCCCCAGAAACGCTTCATCGAGGAAATACTTTTGCTCAAAAAATTTGTAAAAGCTGTTTTCTAGGGCTGCTTTATTGTTTTTTTTCCTTCGCATGTTGGCTCAGAAAAACCTTAAATTTTCAGTGAATGCATTTAGCATGGACCTGTGTATAAAAACTTATTAAATTCGGTTAAGATATTGTAAAAACCTGTCTCATAGGTTTTTGTTGAATATTGTTTTTACTACGTAATCTGTTTTTTTAGCACCAAAGAAATGAAATTTTTTTACTTTCAAAATGTTAGGGTACATAGTAAATATGGTTTTCAACCATTCAATGTGATTGTTTTACTATATTTGCTTACTTTTAGAATTTAAAATTTTAATTTTGAAAAAAATTCAGCGTAGTCTATATGGGGTTATGTGCCCTTATTGTCCAGTAACGATATTTGGAACTAGTATCCCAGGAAGGCAGAGACGACCTGTGCAAGTATAACGGGTAGCAAGAAGGCACTGAAGCTGCAAGGTGATATAAAACTACATTAAGATAATGACTACGACTTGAAGGCCTCTCTTCGCACATCCTGCCGGCCCAAACCCTTCCTCTTCTAGTCACACTACTTAAGGTAATCAAAGGAAAGCCCGTGCCTAAAGGCTTAGGCCACGCTGTTCGTAGAGCTGTAATTTACGTGCGTTTAGTACACACATTTGTCGTCCATTGTAGGGCTAATCTTGTCTTCGGACACTCCCAGACAAAAATAATTACTTCCCTTCTGTAATGGTATCACCCACGTCCAGCTAACTTTGGTTTTGCCGTAGGAACAGCTATTATTCCTTGGATAACCTATTGTTAATTCATATTAAGCATTTTTTAAATCAGTCACCGTCGCAAAATGATAGAAATAATGTTTTATTTGTTGAAAAAAATCTAAGCATGTTACTCCTATTCGCTTAGACATTGTTGAAGTATATGACTAGACAAGTATTGCTTACATGGCCTTTCAATTTTTCGTGACCTTAAAGTTATAATGCACTCAGACTAATCAGTAACTTAAAAAAATGGGTAGGTAATACTACTAAAGGCAGGTTTTACGAAACTTCATCAGCATTCGCCCAAAGTGAAGATGTAAAATTACGTTACGTTACATCATATCATGTTTGGACCCACTGCCTCCCGAATGACTAACCGCTTGGTGTTATTATAAATTTGGAAACTATCTGTCCAAATCATTGGAAACACGTTACTACAGCGATCGGCCAGGCGTGAACAATGCTGTGACGAGAATTCGAGTTTTTTTTCTTCCACGAAGCCATAGAAAAGCTGCATGTATTTTATTTCGCGAGTTACTACTACACGCAAAGTTTGCATAAGATAGCCACCTGTCCAGCCTGTCTGTCGAGCGACGTGCAGAGCTTTTGCCCAATAGGGGTTTATTCGAAACTACTTAACGTGAGCGGGGTAACGTAAATTTAGAAATAGCATTCAAAGATCGTAACACATGTGTATACCTTTAGTAATCTTTAAAGCTTATTCTCTCGCGGCCGGAAACGACAAAAAAGCACCTCTGTATTTATGTTACGAAAATCTTGGGTTAGAATGTTATAAAGGTATATAGACGTGTACAACACACCTTTATTTATAATCCTAATAACATTGTAGGTTCACCACTAAATGTTCCATAGAGGCGAATTACCGGCTAGAAGACTGTATCCCTGGTCAGTGACTGCACCTTTAGAGTGAGGCGTGATACCAGTGTGTGTGTGTCACCCTCAGCACTTTTTACTTCTAGGCCTAGAAAGCGCAAAATACTTCCACCCCGGCAGCCTTTATTCGACGAGAGATTAAATTATCAAGAGATGTGCTCAGCTTGGTACTAAGGCTCTTAAAAATTCGTATCTTGGTACGAAGCACATCCTGATGTAAGAAGAGTTCATTACTGAGGGAGCTTATTCTGAGTTTCTGTTTCCTACGAAAAAAGTTGTTACTGAGCGATAGTCGGTTCCAAACGACTGTTTGGTATTCTAAGTTTAAAACGGGGGTCGTTTGACGTCACGAGTCCGGTAGGAACTTACCAACTGCTCGCGAGCAGTTGGAAAGGCTGAATTTCGTCGGTAACTCGCAATGGCGGGTATATGGCGA
>PNEQ01070718.1:0-34851 GCA_003012365.1 Medauroidea extradentata
TATTTCATAAATTGATAAAAAAATACGTTTTGATAAATTGTTTATCTTAGCGGAAAGGAAGTGGGCGGAGTTAAGTCCGACCGCCGTAACATCAGCGCCAATAAAACACAATATTCTCGGTAACTTGGTGAACTACAGCCAAACAACAAGGGGGTCAAATATCCAGGCGAGTGTCCAGACCTGTTCTTCTACGACCGTGCCCGAGGTTCAGGTAAAAATTGTTCATACATTTTTGCGTATGAAATTAAATTAACGTTTATAGAATCTGCGCTCTGACTGCACACAATTTTTCTCTAATAATTGACGCTGCAGCCCCTAGGAATAATCTTCGGCGAGTGGGATCCATGTTTTGATGTTTATAAACAAACTGTCTTGTACAACAGCCATGTAACAGAATTCGTAATAACCTTTGTGGCGGCTGTTACGTAATCAGGTTCCGTGTAATATCGGCTTAACAACCTCGTATTGGCTGGGACATTCTCAGCCTTGTCAACACATTGCTTACATCAAACACACCAGACTGTGTACTGTTGCACTGCCCAGTGCTAATTACTGAAACAAGACGGTGAAATATATCCTAGCGGCTTGATGTTCTTTCATATATTTTGGTATTAACTTTTGTTTAACGTTGTTTTTAAGGTCACATTATTACATGTATATATTTAATGTACTGATGTTTTGGTTATCGTCGTGTACTTGAGCTGCGGTAACAAATATATGGACCGTCAACCTGGGTTACTTTGTGACGTTGTGGTTTCTTTGAGCCACTAAGATGTTCATTAGAGGTATTGTAGCAAACCATTTTACATTTTAAATTACTGGTTTACAATACGTACACAGAATTACTTTGTATTATCGAGATAAGCTGAAAAGAAAACATTCTGAGTGTCACGAAGTCACCCCTGCTGTCACAAATGAACTGCGGATTACGATACTATAAGGTCAGTTAAATGAAGTGTACTGTATTCAGCTGGCTTGGTGTTACAACTACATCCGGTATTATTATATCATAATAGCACAAGTTCTGCGCATATCACACCGTAAAGTATTATGATCATGCATTCTTTGAATGTTTCATGCAATGGGACAGAATGACAAGCTGTATTATTGTGGACATGCCATTGCAATATTATGTCGTCCCAGAAATCTTATAAAGAGACTAAGAAAAACAAACAACGAAATACGAAAAAGAGATACATAGTTGTTTTGTATTTCGACTTAATTTTTGGTTGTTTATATAATTATTATTATTACTTTTTTCCCTTTATTATTTGTTGTTGACTAATTCCTTATGGGATCTTTCATGTTCTGTTGTTTTGGTTTATGGATGTGTTGACTACATCCAACTCGGCTTGTTTTCTCTTTTTCGTATTCCTTTGTTTGTATTTCTTAGAGCCGATATTATAAACCTCTTTTGAATGACAACTAACAGCTATCTCCATAGCGAAAGCATTGCTGAGCAGTTGGTTGTCATTCGAAAGAGGTCTATAGATACGGCCCTTAGTCTCTTTCTAAGATTTCTGTGACGACATAATACTGCAATGGCGTATGTACACAATAATACAGTTTGTAATATGACCATAATAAAAATAGAAATTGAGTTACGTACATTATTGGCAAACTTTTTTTTCAGCCATTTAAATGTAAAAAGATCATACATTTTCCTTTAAAATTTAATGATGAAACAATTTCATGTATACTAAGCCCAATATTTTATTTGCTGTGCGATAAAATATCAGCGTGTTCATGTTGTAAGGGGCCTTTGTAATGTTTAGGCTTACCTTGTGAAAGATGATTTAACATTAAAGAAATCATTCAAAACTGAACGCTGAACAAAAGTGATTACTCAAAAATGGTTCTAATTACAAATTGTGTTGCTTTGCCACTGCATGATTGTGATGCGATATTTATTTCTTACGTATTTGCGACACTTCAGTTTCTTGTGTATGTTTTTGACTACAATGTGCGCTCTTTGTATTTTATGCAAGGAAAAATAAACGTTCAATACAAGTTAGGAAATATGACCAAACACCCGCCAGGTATATTTGCCTACATTTTTAACATTGTATTTTAAGTAACGATGTAAAATCAGTAAGTAAATAACTAAGCTTTGTTCAATTTTGAATCTTTTAGAAGTAGGAGACGAAATATCGGATACTAAAATTTTCCTTCAATTAAAATAACAATAGTAAACGTTATTGTGATTTTAACAATACCTAGCACTATAAGCAGCAAGGTAGTTAGCAAGGTAGAGATCTTATCACTATACATAACTAGATTAGTCTGTTCATTTCTAAACCTTCAAGTGTAAGCTCTGGATAGTAAACAAGGTATTTTGTTTAAAATTTGTACAGTAAGTATGTGTGTTACGACGTGCGATAATTAGATACTAACGAATTCCACGTTATTTGGTGAGAGGCTAGAATCCACCGACCTATAATCGTACGAACACTCTCCGTGACGTGATTGGCTCAGAGCCTTCGTGTCTTTGTGTGCTAGTATTACATGATAGGTAGGGTCCGATAATTTTCGCGAAAATATTTTTGCCCCACTTTATTTCAGTGCCTACGTGCACACCTGCAGCTCAACATCATGATTATTGGCAGAGTTTTTTTGTGGCGACTTATTATTCATTTGACTGTGCCAATCAGTACACGGATAGCTGTTGCCAATCAGTACACGGATAACTCTAACACAACCCGTCTGTGATTTGCGGGTTCAACCTCCAGACGTTGTATGTTACGGCGTCCAATCACTGACCACAAAGCAGAGATGCAGGTGCGCACGTAAGATACTGAAACAAAGTGCTGCAACAATATTTTGGCGAAAACTACCGGGCCCTAATGATAGTGAGTACTACACAGTTGACCTCACGTCATTGTTTGAAGAAGTACAGGCGTGTCACACACAACAGTAGTCACATGAACACACAGTAACTAGGAGTACAGTCTGTCAGATAATAACACGACACTTTGCATGTCCATAGTGACTACGAGATAACATAAAAGCGGGAATTAGGACGATAGTAGTCGCAATGTTTGTTCAGACCAATTAGCTCTTACCTCTCTAACAAGGTAAGGGGGGAGGGGGGTGGAGGAGTGGGCAGACAATTCTCCTCCTACCAAGGCGGGATTGTCGTATGTGGGAGTCGTGCCAGATGATTCCGTTGGTCGGTGGGTTTCTCGGGGGTCTCCCATTTCTCCCACTCTCTCATTCCTGCGCCTCTTCCCTCTCACCTCGCGCCTCCCCTTACCTGCGCTGAAGACCTAGATGTTAAGCGCAGACCTAACTCTGTAACCGTGTAACAAGGGTTCGGTTCTAGGCGAGGTCTCGTCTAGATTGTCTCATGTGGAAATGAGACGAGCGTTGTGGTTCGTTAGAGGGTTTTCTCGTGGCGCTCCTGTCTTTCCCGGTCCTTGTATTCAGGTGTGCAGACAACAATATCTTCTCTTCACTCAGCTGTACTGCGTGCTAATGTATGCAGCTCTAGACAGGGTGTGCAGTTACTATATGCTACCTCGGCGGGAGTGAAGTCCTGAGGTTAGATAACTAGGGAAACATATGTGTTAAGTGTGCCGCCTACCCGCGCGTGAGAGGCTCTGAAGCGACGGAGCTGTAAGGTCGACCTTGAAGCGCGCATCAAATGCCGCGTCGCCTCAACGAGCCAAGCGCTGAACTAGCGTGCAAGCTTCCCGCTGAATGGTTTTTACTATGGGACATTAAGCGGTGACCATATAATTTTATTGGTGAAAAGTCTGCAACTAATTTCAGTGCAGGTCGCAATCTGAGTTTCACGTACATCCGGTTAGTACATTTAGAAGTACGGCAGTCTGAAAAGGCCGTTTTCAGCTGTGTTGGAGGTCTTAGAAACAGTGTATTTAATGAGCGTGGAGTTTTAGCAATGAGGTTCCCACCTCGTCTGAAGTTTGTTTTCTTTTCGTATGTTAGCGCAATCGGCAATCGTGAATTATTTTCGTAGAAAAAACCTGTTTACCAACACACTGCAACGCGTTTGAAGCATGGGGTAAGTGGCCGCCTTAAATGTGGAGATTGAAAGTTTGTAAATGTACCATAAAATAACAAGACAATATCAGTAAGTAACCGACACGCAATGCACGGCAGTGTTTCAGGCTGTCTACCTCCCAGGCTTTCATACATCCCGCCCAACTGTACGTGTGAATTCTGTGGACATTTTCGGAATTAGAACTTATTCGTAAAACGACCATTTTATTCATTTTTGCTTGCTGATTACTTCAGTGTCAGATTGGTGTAGCGGACGGTTACAAAGTTCTGAGCACTAGGGTGAAAGCAACCCCTATTTAATATATGGAGGGGTCAACTTTCTGTAACATTATTTTCTGCATTTACATGTATATGGAATTACAATTTTTAATGACGTTTGCTTGTCATTCATTTTTGCATTTTCATATTTTCAATCTCTTCTTTTGTGGCCATGTAACAGCCTCATAAATTACATTACACCCATTGAAACATATATTTCCCTAATTATTTGTCCTGCGTATAGAACGCCCGCTGGGTTAGCATATATTAACGACTTACCTGTGTACAGTTACGTGTTTGGCCTACATACTTGGGACGATACTTAGTTGTGATCAGAAGGAAGTCACAGAATGTAACTGGTGAAATAGTTTGAATGCTTATTAATGAGACCAGTACTGGAGGCAGGGATGTAAGTGTTCATATGTTAGTTGTTGGCGCAGTGTAACAAAGTGTAGCAGGACATGAGGTAGTATGTGTCAGTAATGTGTTACATGTGGTTTGTTGTTTCAGGTGAGTGAGAGGACGAGCGAGGCGACAGTCGTACTGCAAGACATCTCAGTGTCACATCATACGTCACAGGTTTCCTTGTATCTCAGGTAACTCGGGTGGAGATGCATCACTCAAGCAATTTTAAAGCCATCATATTAGAATGAATTTGCAACAATTACTACGATAGGATATTTTTTTCGGCATTTGTGTGTGTCAATAATGAGCTATAAGTTACATAGACAGTTTAAATAACAATTAACAAAACGCAAAGAAATGTCATGACTGGCCTCTTCCGCCAGCTGGGAATCTTCCCTTGAGTTTTGTTGTGCACATGAATACTGCACACTTTCTCTTAAAAACAGATGCTGTTGGTATACTTAATAACACAAACCAGGACTTTAATTTTAAGTCTGGTTATTTATATGTGTATAGTTGTTAACTGCATAGCCTAGCCTATAGCAGACACGTTTTTAATTTTGCAGTTGAGAAAGTGTTTCTATAGTACGAGATTTAGTCACCTTTGTAAACATGTACTTTTATTTAAACATAGTTTTAGCCTAGACTAGTTACACAGTAGGTAAATGTATTTCACCTTCTATTAAATATGTGTAGTTAATGGTAAGTATAAGGGATAATGACCGCCTTATGTCTACAAAATATATATTTGCAATTTATAAAGTACATAATACTGGGCATTTAATAGTTGTCAAACCTTTCTCAACTTCTCTATTTCCTAGTCAAGTTATTTTTACGTTTAGTACTTCAGTCATTGTTAAACTTATGAAACTCATATTATTATGATGCAGCTCTACTGGCCTTGATGTTTGACGCCTTCAAAATGGCGTCTCATGCTGCGTGTTTGAGCTGCACAATATGACGGGCATGTTCTATATGTCTGAAGTGTGTTTTATTGTCTTTGGACGCCACGTGATATCTTCCCACGGCAAGAAGGCAATCTTCCAACTTTCATGTTCCTGCTACTTCTTGTCAGCTGTCGTCCACACACAAAACTAAAATTCATAATAAAAAACTCGCTTTCGAGAATCTAACTTGGTACTTAGCGCAGAAAAACTGTTCAGCGACGTGAAGAAGTTTTGTAACTGCCTAGTACAGTTAGTTGTATCTTACACGTGTGTAATGTGGTGCCTGCCTGGTTTGCAACATGTACTTATTTACAACAAACACTTCAATATAATGTTGTGGTTGTCACTCGGATACGAACAACTACAAGAAGATCGCAAGTATTACATAGAGCATTGTTGTGTTGTATACAAGTCCATCATTTGCGACGTTGAGGAGCAGCTGCTATGCGAAAAAAACAGAGGAAGAAATGTACTGCAGAAACTCGATGAAAACTATTTTATTTTCTTTCATCTTGCGAATTGAAAACACTTCGTGTGGATGAGAAAAAAACACGATTGAAGTACTGCAACCCATGTTGTTCCTGAGGAAATGTACAAAACCATTAGCAAATGAAACTTTGTGTTGTATTTTGCTGGTGTTCGAATGCTTATTTTACAACTCCTTCTATCTGTCAACGAATGTTAGTCCAACACGTTACATTGGTTTATGTAAATCAGTAAACATAAGTTATTTATGTTAAATGTTTTTGATAGTGAATATTTTATAATTATATTACGTATGTTTTATTTTGGTTACACGTGAACTTGCTTGCGAATAAAATCTCGGGAAGTGTATGTTCTGAAATTCTTTATAAGAGCAGATGAGCTACTACTATATTATGACGATTATATATTTGTATTTTACAAATGAATATGCAATTCAAGTGAACGATGACTATGCAACATGCTGGTAGGTAAATACTCATCTCTATACACGTTGAAATAAGCAATTGTGACGTGGCATACTTCAAGTGGCTTTGACGACAAAGACGTGTGTTCAGACCGCGAGCTGCAGGGTTTAAGGGGCTCGCCTATACGGTGTTGCAGTGGGTTATAGTTTTACTTTTATTAATTTCAAAAGCTATATTATAAGTCCATGAGATACCTGCCTGCTAACCGTAAGTACTCTTTAGAGAAGAACATTCTACATTGACAACATAACGCGCACAGCTCTGTCCCTCCACCACACGGCACAACCTCACAAGTTACAAGAACACAACATCTACTGCCCATATTGATAGGAATACAATGACGAGTCCTACAATGTACTTCGCTACAGACTTTCCACCAATCAAATAATTGGACCGCCGCACAGGCGTATCGCGACACAAAAGTGAACGTTAGGGGATTAGCGGGAGGATAGCACTTTGATCACATAAGGTATTTCCTAAAGTACAAATATATATATGTATATGTATATATATATATATATATATATATATATATGTGTGTGTGTGTGTGTTTTGTAAATAACAATTACGTTTTTTCTCCGTAGTGCAGGCTCTGTATTCAACTAAAATTGAACAAGTCAAAAATATCGAAAATGAGATAAATTGACAAACCTGCTACGGTTACAAAGTGTGTATCTTGTACAGGTGACATTATCCATGTCGAACATTAACTAGGCATTGAGCATTGTTGTAACGCCATAGCGACCAACTTAGTGAAACGATAATACTGAACAATATGATGAACGGTATTTAATCAAACTGACGTGTTGTGTTATATTGTATATGGTACAGAAACAGTTGTTTGCAGGCAGAAATGATAAATTCATTCGGTCTTTTTCGTCTGTAAAGCAAACTGCTTTGAATGTTGGCTACCCTGACGTTATTAGTCCGCCAGCTTGTCTCTGGTTATATCTTCTGTCCGGTGAGTCCCCGGTCATATTCCAGTCAGGGAGGTATACTGTACATGTAATACTATGACCTCATGTATGGTGATGTGCGTTGTGTTTGTCCCTACACTAGATATAGTATGTCTTATGGAATAATTACATTTTTTGACAGTTGTGTTGGCATGGTTTTTACAGCTGTTTCAATAAAAGAAAATCAAAGTGTTCTTCTATCACATGTGATTTCTTATCAGACAAACTCATCTGACTGGCAAACCTGTGCAATATATATAAATGAAAAGTATTTTTCTGTAGCTCTGTGCACACATAATAATCAACAGAACTGTAAAAAAAAAAAAACTAACAAATATTACCTAAGATAGACTTATACAGTGCACAAGTGGACAGTCAGCCGAGTGCACATTTGCACAAACCACATGAAGAAGAGGCAAAAACAGTGTTTACATGGAAACTGCTTTAAAAATAAATGCCAACACAACTGTCAAAAATAAACCTGGGGGCGGGGGGTCACGTCGTGGTTTACATCACTCGGCGTGCCACGTGGTTTCAAACCAAGCTTCGGGCAGAACACGTCAACATTACATTGTCACTGACGCTTAATGTGTTGCAGTTTGTTGACCAACATTGAGTCACTGGGTGATCATTAGTTATAATGACCAGTAGTGTTCGTGTGACTTGATTTAATAATAAATGTTTATAACAGGCATATTATCATAATGAGTAGAGGACTCTTGATGGATCAACTAGCAGAGAAATAAATTAAAGTGTGCTTGTTGAACCTTGAACTTCAGTATGAATGCTAGGATGTAACATCGAAAAAAAACAAAAAAAAAAACAGACATAATATTGTAACATATAATACTACGGATTCTAAATGCCTCGGCTAAATTGTCTGGCATAGTGGTAGAATAAAAGTCGACTTAATCACAATCAAAAGACCGTAATTTAAACAGACGACAATATGCTAAAATCCAACTTACCAAGTTATAAGAACTTTAATTGTGAATAATATTGTTTGTCTGCTAACTATAGTGTGTAGCAGAGTTATAAATATTGTCACAGGTATTTATTTCAAATAAGCATTTTAGATTGGAATCGTCGACGCCAGCTCTGCTCGTCACAGTAGTAGTGCTACTTGATTGTGTTTAAATCTCAGGAAGTAATAAAAATTAGTATAGGCCTACATTATACAGTAGCAATTTAACGCTTCTAACAACATTACAATCGTACTTAACGCTAATCTAAGTTCTGGAACTAGTATATCTTCTACTAATCAAAATTTTAAACTTAGCTTAATAGTTTAGTGTAGACATAAACGTCGAAGACATCAATTCCAGGTTTCTCAGTCTTCTGAAATATTGTATTATAATTAACGAATACACTTAAAACCCCTTTTTATTGTACAAGAAAATAAAAAAAAAAAAACTGTGTCAACAACAATTATCAAAGTACGTAATACAGCTATTAGCCCAAAGCTCTTGCTAAACATTGCAAACAAATTTTTTACTACGGCAAAGTTAAATTATTCAACTGTAATTAGTATTGCGAAACATATTATAAAAGTTAAGTACGTTATAATTCAAAGTTTGTAAAGAAAAAATTACCAGCTAACATTGGTCTATGATATTGGAAAGTAACACAAACCAAACAAATTAATGAATATACAATTTCATCTCAAGTGTGACATGTGCATACGAAGTAAATAGCAATCAGAACAATGGAAAGCTTAATACTAGTCTCTACTATATGTCTGACGCTACAAAATAAAAGTATGGCAAATTCTGAAGATTTGTCATGAAAAAATACTTTCGAAGTTGTAGTTAACAGTCAGATTAGTTAGGCTTTTGTAGCCTAATTTTTCAAACAACCCAGCTATTTCTTTAAATTTGTTAAGCGACAGTGGTCTGTTCCATACAGTTGGTATGTAACATATTGAACATTACTTGAACATTATATTATGTTCTTCTGCTACCCTGCCTCTTATGTATTTGGCGGTAAAGACCAAATTAGCACAAATGTTACACAGTTCAAGATAAGTTTGTGTCTTAGGCCAGGTTTATAAACGAAGCTAACAAACAAGAGTACAGAATAAAAAAACGCGAGAAGGTCGTTGTCGCTTGTAATCTTGCCACAACGAAAGCTGTTTCTAACCTAAAATTGAATAACGGAATGATAAAACTGTATCAAATTATTATTCGTTTTGAATGTTTGTTATGCCATATATGTACAGAGTTTAAATTCTTTCGTACTGTCAGACGTGGATGATCTGTTCACATGCCAAGACAACTCGCATCATTGTTTCGAGCACAACTTCTGGTTTCAGACGCAAAGAGAAATGTCTTGAAAGTATGTGCAGCAAAGGTTAACACTCAGCATCTACATGGTTGCTATGCTACATTGCCAGTGGATAAAAACAAGCGACATTGTTCCAGAATCTGCAGCTTCTGACTCGGGAGAATCATGTGATGAGTGAATGGTTTCGACACTTTCATATGTGTTTCTTCAGTATAAAGTTAAGTCTTAATTTTCCTCCAGAAGTAACACTTTACATCATTGTGTTGCAAACTTTACCTGATTTATTCTAGGATGAAGTGTTGCAAACTTTATGAGAATAGCTCAAGGATGTCTCAAACATTTAAGTACACTACTAGAGCGGATAATAGTGAGGGATTGTCTGAAGCATAGAAGAAATATTCAAGCCAATATTTAACTGTTCCCATTTATTTACTGAAATCCACACCTTGGTATCTGTTTGCATGTATTGGCACAATTCACTTTGTTAGTCCCAAGCCAACTGAACTGAGAACTCACGTATCTCGCGGGTGGTTCGCACTTCGACTCCGGGGACGGACCGCTGCCCTCCTAGACACCGGTGCTGGCTGCCCCTCGACGTGACTGACGACCCTCTGGCTCGATGTCGCCCAGCACCTCGTGTCTACTTGCGGCGGCTCTCTCTCGCGTAAGCGGGGGCCGCAGTGGCCGAGGGGTCAGACCTCTCGCCTACCACCAAGGCGATCCGGGTTCGATTCCTGGTGGGGTCGGTCCCCGAATTTTCGCATGTGGGAATCGTGCCGGACGATGCCGCTGGTCGGCGAGTTTTCTCGGGGATCTCCCGTTTCTCTCGCCCATTCATTCCGGCGCTGCTCCATACTCACCTCATGTCATCCTTCACCAGCGCTGAAGACCTCGGAGCCCAACATCTTCACTCAGCTTGTCCCGCCCTCGGCTGCGTTCATGGCTATGTTACCCTCGTAACAATTGGTTCAATTTAACTTCTATGTTTAGTATACTATTTTTATTGTGTTATGTTCACTAACCGAACAGCGTAATAGAAACGACACAACGTAAACAATACGTTTGATTTGGCTATAGAATATTTACAAAATTTGAGTTGTATTAGTAAGAAACAAAACTGGAAGGAATGTATTAGTTATTATTTCTTCTAGCACTGCTGTTAGAATCTTTACAAGTACAATACATGACATTACATAATCAACGTGTGGTGACGTGTGAATAGTTTCTGTTAATATGTATAAATGCAAGCAGTAACCAAGTCACATAATGTGAACAACGTGGCCATGACCAACCCATAATAAGTATCACGATAATTTCAGTTAAATATGACTAATTCACTATCATCCATAATTATATATAGAAGTCACTGAGTTTAAACAGTAATTACAATCACATTGACTGAGGTAACATGTTTTGGTGTGTTCTGCAATTTTTAATCACATTTTCCTACACAGAAGTATTTATGACAACTTCGACATTGTTAATTTTGCAAATTAATTTAATAACTATTTTATTTTTTCTCTACGCGAGGGGAGAGTGGGAAGTGCCTTCACCAACTCCCCTACACTTCCCCCCCTACTGAGGGCACTCTATGGTTCGCCACATGTTGTCTCATAGTTGTAGCGACTTTGACGTAGGAGCGATGTGGCACTTGCTGTGCCCGTCATTGTAGCTCTTATAGGTCCTTCGCTTCTGACTTTACAAACCGCAAAATATCTGCAGATATACAGCATACTCAAGGTCAAGCGCGGTAGTTAGTTCCTTGAAAGGAACATAATTTTAATATCGAAGAATTCGTTCATTGTTTTGTCACAAATACATAATAATTTGTACGTGATAATTTTTGTAGAAATAAACCCAATAGTTTTTTTTCTTCAGATTTTTACATTAAAATCATTATAAATTTTGTTATGGAATAATCCAAAATAAAATGAAATAATTTTTTTGGCGAACAAACGGTACATTTTTTTGCAAAATGCCTACACGGAATTTCGCATCGTAGCAATGCCCTTAGACTTGAAATTTTTCAGTGAATTCCACATAGAAATGTGTTAGTTTCTCCACTAATATGTTAGAAACTACATGATGTAACCTTAAGCGCGCCGCCTGCCACTCACATCAAATGCACTGCGGTGTGTTCCTAAATGTGTTTTTATTTCTTTCACAAAACTATTGCACATGTGCGCATTGTGCCAATGTATGGAAAGAAAATTCACTTCGGACGATGACGGAATGTCTCATTTAAGATGCCATGCTCATTAAAATTACTAAATCAATATAGCTGAAGACAGCGTTCTCATACTGTCGTACTACAGAATGTATGTACTGACCTGACGGATACGCAACTCAGATATAATCATTCACTGAACTTTGCTACAGACCTTCCACCAATGAAATCATATAGTCATCGTTTAGTCGCACAGTATAAGAGTATCGGTGGGTATCTTGCACGTTAGTTCACAGCTAGGCACGCCGTGGTGATGCACGCTTCAAGGTCGCCCTTATAGCGCCGTCACTTCTGAGCATGTAACGGGCAGATGGGCGGTGTTTACTTGTAGCCTCGCTGTTCTTACCTGACCTTCATCCTTGTAAGAAGCGCAGCTCACTCTAGCCTCTCTAGCTGTATTCTTGTTTGCGAATATTGCCCCTAGTTTCACGGCAAGTTAACATACATATTCATAACAATCATAGCTTAGGTAGTTTATAATAAGCCTTGTCGTGTACTCTGGATATGTCTGACGAAGTATGTAGTAGGACGTTCAATAATGAAGTAATGTTGAGTTCATGTGGCGTAGAGGCCTTACATTCAAGAAGAGAGTGATTATATACCCGGTGAGGTCATCCGTAGTTCTGTATTGTTGTAGGTAAAATACTTCTGTTAAAATACAGACAGCAGTGAAACTTGGTTGTTGGTACTATCTGCATTGTTCCTACAATAATATGTGTTGTGTAGAAGAGAGATGCTCTCTGCTCCTTCTACAGAACAATTGTTACTTCTACAGAACAATTGTTACTTCTACAGAACATACTGTTACTTTTCCTGAACTTATTGTTACTTCTACAGAACAATTTTTACTTCCACAGAACACATTGTTATTTCTACAGAACAATTGTTACTTCTACAGAACATACTGTTACTTCTACAGAACATATTGTTACTTATACAGAACAAACTATTACTTCTACAGAACAAACTATTACTTCTACATAACATATTGTTACTTCCACAGAACACATTGTTACTTCTTCAGAACAATTGTTACTTCTACAGAACATACTGTTACTTCTACAGAACAATTGTTACTTCTACAGAACAATTGTTACTTCTCTTAAACATATTGTTACTTCTACAAAACACACTGTTACTTCTTCAGAACATACTGTTACTTCTACAGAACAATTGTTACTTCTATAGAACATACTGTTACTTCTCCTGAATTTTTTGTTACTTCTACAGAACAATTGTTACTTCTCCTGAACATATTGTTACTTCTACAGAACACATTGTTATTTCTACAGAACACATTGTTATTTCTACAGAACAGTTGTTACTTCTACAGAACATACTGTTACTTCCACAGAACATATTGTTATTCCTACAGAACATATTATTACTCCTACAGAACATATTGTTACTTCTAGAAAATACATTGTTACTTCCATAAAACACATTGTTACTTCTACAGAACACAGTGTTACTTCTGCAGGACGTATTGTTACTGCCACAGAACATATTGTTACTTCCACAGAACATATTGTTACTCCTACAGAATATGTATTTACTCCTACAGAACATGTAATTAATCCTGCAGAACATATTGTTACTTCTACAGAATACATTGTTACTTCCAAAAAAGACATGGTTACTTGTACAGAGCACAGCATTACTTCTACAAAACATATTGTTACTTTTAAAGAACAGATTGTTACGTCTACAGAACTTATTGTTTCTTTTACTGAGCAAGTTGTTCTTCTACACAACATGTTACTTCTACACAACATATTGTTACATAAACAGAACAGAATGTTTCTTTTACAAAACAGATTGTTACTTCTACTGAACATTTGGTTACTTATTCAGAAATTGTTATTTCTTTAACTGAGCAGATTGTTACTTCTACAGTACATGTTATTTCTATTAAACGTATTGATACTTTTACAGAACTGGTTGTTTTTTTCTACAAATCATATTGTTACTTCTACAGAATATATTGTTGCTTTTACAGAACATATTGTTGTAGGAAAAATCCAAATTGTACCAACCTTCAAACTGGACTGTTATTATTTTAACAGAAGTATTTTTTCTTAGACAAAACTTTACTATTAATGCACGATTTCACTGCAGGGATATTATCTTCATCAATACTTTACTGTCAATACACGACATCACTGCAGTTTTGTATAAAATGTAATGTTGTTGGGTTCACACATGTATGCTACCACTGAAACATTCGTTCGTGTCCGTGTGGCTCACATTGCTATAATATATTTAAGGCTGTTATTTTAATACTCTGGAAACCAAACTAATAGAGTATTTTGGACAAACGCCATTGTAGCGAATGGTGTGTCACAGAAAACCAGGGAATACACACAAACATACAGTAAACAAGCAAAAGGAATTTGTTTGCAGCTGGCAAACATAAGTACCTGTGTTAGTATATATCCAGAATACTTGTTTAGTTTATAACTTGCCACTACTGCAAGAATAGTTGAAAATAACACCCAGGAAACCGTGGACAAGTAAGTATTTTAATGAGAGAAAAAATTACACTCGAAAAAATTTAATAATTTTGTCAATGCAAACTTATTTCTTGTAGTAAAATTTTCCTCCTCTCAATGCAGAACATATTTTTAGTCTAAAAGCGATATCTTTAAATGTGATAGAGCTTCGCGTAATATAATATAACATGTCAATAGCTGTTCTTATTTTTAACAGGTCATCCAGGTACAAAGAGCCTTCCTACCTACCTCTCATATTTGTTCACAGTGAGACATAATACAATACACGATACTTGTAAACTTGCCAGAACTATTCAGCAAGGTGAATTATTGTGATCAGTCTTTTATAGTTCTGTAACTTGTGACCTGTCTCAATTCATCTGCAGTTCCGTTTCGTTTTGTTAAATAAATTATGAGACCCAAAATTGTAAATCAATAATTTTGGGGAACTAAACTCACATTTAGAGGAACTAAATTAGTTGTGTGAACACAGACAGGAAAACACACGGTGACTATACTACATGTCTCGTGACTTACAAGGCATGACACGTGGGGTGGATCTTCTTACTGTAGAATGTTTCATGTGACAATGTCTACTGTCATATTAAAGACGACTTGTCTGGTAGCCTATGTAGTTTACAATAATAACTACAACGATATTACACAGCATCATGACCCAACCCGCACACTATGCACTATACATCGTGTTCTGTGATTTGCTGTGCAGAAATGGTGCATTACATATCTGTGTCCACATATTATTTTTATCCCTCTAAATATGAGTAATTGTTCCTCAAAAATATAGAAATACATTTTGCAACAATGTGTACATTAAAAACGACGGTGAGCAACTGTATGAAACCACAATTATTTTAAACACTGTTTAGTGTAACACCAGATCTACGTCGTTACAACCGTCCGCCTACATCAAACATAGGGCTGACCACCACAGCAATCACATCTTTGTGAGGGTTTGAAAGGAAAGTGTAGGTAATATCGAGGGGTTAGAAGTAAAACTACCCAAGTCCATTTTCAGTAACTTTCGGAAAATCTTAGCCAAAATTAACCAAACCATTCTACAAAGTTGAATATAAGAGTACTTCTTTGAGAGAAAAAGTGTCACGAACTGGGTATTATTACTACACATGGAGAGTAATACTCGCAGTACTTGGCTGCAATATCTCAATTTCGGAGATAAAAGACTTGGGTAGTTTTACTTCTAAACCCTCGATATCCGTGATGTGGCATGTATTACTCTCTGAACCTTCACATGCGCGTAGATATCTGCAGCCCGCAATACTCTGGTTCTACTAAAATGTACCAGCCCATCCTCACAACCACTATACTCACTAATGTTCTCACTAATGTTCGCCCTTACAACTGTGCAGGGTGTCATTTCCGGTCAAATATTCACATACGAATACTGTTCCGTCTTGGCTTCCCTACCACACATGTGATTTACGAACATGATTTCCGAATATTCTGAATATACCAACGGTGTTGTCATTGTAATTTTTCCCGTTTGTTGTTTATCTTGGTAACACTAAACATAGTTTAAAAAATTATGGCTAAATTAACCTGTTATATATGTTTGTGAGTGTGTGATAGTTGATGTTAAGTTTTACTTGACTAAGTTCATTACACTCACTGCAATGTATGCTCTCGATTTCAGTAATATTTGACTTAAAGACATTTAGGGCAGTGTAATATGGAAACTTTCATAGCTTGATTGTAACTGAGTATCGTTAGGTTTTATCTTCGTTAATTATTGTAAGATAGAAAGATATATACGAAAATATAGATTTACCTCTCCAAAAGAACATACCGTCAATAATATAATTTTTACTTAACTGGAGAATATGAATATAATTATTATTCATGCGACTAAAAAGCTCATAAATAAATGCTGTAGCGTGACAAGCGTATTAAATAAATAGGTTTCCGAGCTGGTATTATTAGACGTTTCGTTAGTATTTAGGCACAGCTTAAACTGCCTGTAGTCATTATCTAACACTGCTTCTCACTCATACTGTAGTCTGCTTGGTCCACCGCGACTTGTTGATACATCCATCTTCTCTTGGGTCTGTCGATGTTTATCCTTGCTTGTGTCGTGCATTGTAGTAGTTTTCCAGTAATACCTTCATTGTACATGCTTTTTATATGTTCGTTACACTCCTTCTACTATCTTTCATATTTGCATTAAATTTATTCCGAATGGACGTTTAAATGTTCCTATGCACCAAGTAATTTGTCCTTGAAGTTAGAGCATGGGGTTACAAAATAATCTTGACCACTATAATAATTGAATAAGCCAGTAACACGTATCACCCCTGGCCACACTACGAACTGTTCGCAGGGAGAGTTTGGGGGTTGGACTGCCATATCGCTGCTTCCAAAGTAGCTGTATTTATGAATGGGGTAAACATTAACAAAATCTACTCACCATATACCGGCCAAACTGTACGTTTTACAGCCATAGTTTATTATTTTAAAATGTTATTATAGTGATGAGAAGTATTCCCACGCAAAGAAAATTGCACTTTAATTACTTTAAAATTTCCCGCTTTTTATTAGGTTAGTTCAGTTTGCCTGAAATTGTTCGTTTTTCGTTACGTTAGGTTAAGTAACCTAAGTTTACCTAAGGAATACTTCAGGTAAACTAATCGAACCTTTAGAGAAAATTTGATAGAAATTAAATTACCTTCAATTTTTCTTTACGTAAGACTATGTCTAACCGCTATAATAACATTTTTCACTGGTAAACTGTGCCTGTAAAAGCAATCGTTTGGTCGGTATTTGATGAGTAACTGTTGGTAATATTTACCGTTAAATCTTATCTTCCTAGACAGATTGTTTTCTGTACAGCTCTGAGGTCTGTCCCTCCAGTGAAGACAGAAATAAATAACAAGAGACAGAGATAGATTGAATATTGATGAACTTCATTAGCTTATAATGAATGGAAGACATGGAAGGAAAGAATTTGTAGTCCTCGCAACTAAATATCGTCTGGGTGGAGAGATATACCGGGTCGAGCGTGACGACATAGGACAGCTGAAAGAAGTATGACATAAGTAAGTGGAAGAAATGCCGTGATAGTAAGAAACACACTCTTACTTTATCTGGGCTTGGTACTGGTAATGTCTCCTAGCTGACACAGGCGGAGGTTTTCTTCCAAACCACGAGGTTACAATTTGAGTTTCGCCATATTGATTTACATCTAAGTGATTCATGTAACTTATGTCGTGAGACGTTTACCCATAACGAGCTTCAATGTTACTGTAATAATGAACGAAACATTGTCCTCTACAAAGCTGAGTTGACAAAGCACTTAAATAGCATCAAAAGATTCAAGACGCACTTAACTGCGTATTTGTTATCACTGAATGTTTCTTGTGATAGACGAGTATTATTAGCTAAACCTGTTGTATGTACGTGTGCCATTGTCGGAGAATGCTCACACGGCACAGGATATCCTGCAATCATACTGATATTATAAATGTGAGAGTGAGTTTGTTGGTTTGTCCTTATTTCACAAAGCAACGTAGCAACAGAGCGACATGATTAATTGATAGAGATAATAGGCTGGAGAGTGACGTAGGCTACTTTTCATACGAGGAAAATGCACGGTTTCTGTGGTAGACCTATTTACAATTTTCCTTAATACTTTATTTTACGGAGATACACTCTATCGAATTAAAAAAGAAACATCACGTTAACATTACTTTTTAAAGACAATATAGTTATTTTAGTTTACCAGTAAAGAACATAAATTTGACTTTACTTTATTCGAACTGTGATAACTTCGCCAAACGTTAGTTGAAATTTTGTAACCACTTTCAAAGAACTGCCTCTGTACTGTATTCTCTAACTCGTCAATCGAATATAGTAATTACTGAATTTTCCAGAGATAAACAAGAGTATTTAATACAATTTCCTCTAAACAAAGATTTATGAAAGTTTATTTTTCTTTTGTATTGGGCCACGGAATAACGTAAGTATGAATGTGCCAGACTTGTTTCTCTGTGTTAGTTAGCAGTAGAAGTCTGCTTGCAAATACGAGACAGCTCTATATTGTAGAACTTAATTTGTTAATTTGCTACTGCCATGTATAGGAGTGTCAAGAAAGTAGGTTGGTATAATTGTTTCCCGCATATCAAAGGTTGGGAACCTCTTTGTTTATAGGAAACAGTCATACTCATGCTCGCTTGTTTAATAACAATACCGATCACTTGCTGTATCTTCAATCTACAGTATGTTACGTGTTCCATAGAGTGTACGAGGTAACAGCTTCCAATACTATTTAGGAAGTTTTTTTACAGTGTAAGAGAAGTGTGTGAAAAATAACCTAGCATCGTGAAGTGGAACTATTGACTAGCTTAATGAAATTACGTTTCTGATAACATAAGTTTTGCTTGTTCATATGTTTGTAAAAGTGTTTTTTTTTGCTGTAGTCATTTATTCGTTTGATCGTGGCAGTGAAAATTGGTTATCCGTAAAAAAGAAAAAGGTTTCTCCACCGAGTAACGTTGGCAGGATAGATCTGATTTGAATGAAATGTAGCAGTGTGCTGTCATGTGTTGGCTTGAGGCGGAACACAGGCAGTGATCTCGCAGAATCGCACAAGTTGTACGGTAAAATTAGTTGAGGATATTGCAATAAAATTACGTAAAGAAAACTCTTATGGAAAGCGCGTAAAAACTTAGTAAAATTCGTTTGTGATACCACAACGAGAAAACAATACAAAAAAATTAAGAATAAAAAAAATAATTCCGTAAATCAAAGCCAAGAAAATCGCAATAATATTGTGTGAAGAAATTCGCAATGAAAACGTATTTAACGACGTTCGTGACACGACTAAGATAAAATAATTCGAGGAAAATAACGATATAAGATGCAGGCTCGCGAGACCATAGCAATGAAATAATGTGAAGATAAAGGCAAGTATTAGCTAGAGTTGCGAGGGGCAGTTAGGGCCGAGAGAGAGGCGAGGTAGAGGGAGAGAAGGTTGGTAAGGGGAAGAGGGCAGGGTGTAGGCTGCGCAGTAAGATCTGCGCATCACCCCTACAACCAAGGGTGCAGTCCACAAGCGAGCTGGCCGGCTGTATGACTGGAGTGTTACCTCTGCTAGCATCTGCAGCTAGTCTGCATCTGCATCTATCTAGACTGCCCAGGTAAGGTAGGACTACCTCTTCCTTCAAGCTGGCCAACCAGAGTATACTATCATCTCCTACAAGGTTCGTCTGTCTCATGCACACTGCACTTGCTGCTCTCATTGGTCCTATACTGCCAGTCTGCGCTCTTACGTACCAGCTTGCATGCACTAGTTGCTTGTATCATTGTATGCTCTGCCCATAGCACTCTTACTACCACAGAATCATATACCTACAGTTTGAGTCCTTGCTACTAATATACTCGAAGATATGCAACGCTCGTTGGAATACAGTTCACTTTTAACATCTTGCAGCCTATAAAGTCCTCATTACATATGTTTCCTCTGAAATCTCAAGAATTATAACATCTGACTTTGCAGCTCAGATCATAGATCGATAAGAGTGCAGCAGGAAGTGTCCACAGACGTAATATGGCGGCGACATTTTCACAGCTGGCAGCTCAGTCATTGCATTCACGTTCATTGTTTTATAAACTAACTGATCCTTCAAGTTGTGACTGATTTATTTCCTTCCACGCAGGCAAATGTCCTTACAAACTCAAGTTTTAATTCAGGAATCGTACACCCGAGGTATTTATGAAGCATTTCACTTATAACAACCATAGAGTAATAAAGTAATATCAAGAGCCGTCATGCTATGTCCATTTTCAGTCTACTTATTTTATCCAAAGAAACTGATTTTCAAACAATGTTCAGTATCATCTACTGATATCAGAATTAATGGTTTCTCAAACGAGGCAACATTGATTAAGATGGTACAGATTCCTGGCAGTTTCTCGCAAAACATCGAAGGTATTTCTTACGAGCCATTTTAAAATCAACATTTCCTTTGTATTTAAATTTGCACGTATCACACGGCGGAACACATATTAAATTGGCAATTTTCAAACACGTGTTTGAAAAACCTGTACAGGAACTTGATTGACAATGTGTCAAACACAATCACATATGACCATTTTCCAAACGAAAACTTAACAGCTGTATTGTATTAAATGTATATTTTTAAAATAGATAAAACACTGTACTTTTCTTACACAAGCTAACCGATGTAGATGTCTTGTGTTGTGTTGGTATAATCCGGTCTCGTCGTGATTGAAGCATAATGTATATCCCTATAGTGTGACAGGACCATGGTCATAACGCTGCAAAGTGTAGGTTAGCTTGTGTTGTTGATGTGAGTACTAACTGCCAGGACATGTAGGCCGGGGAGTACACTAGTGACTGGTGTACACCGTGTAGTGAGTGTGTGGACTGAGTCATTGATTGCCCTGAGCCCAGACACTTACAACTACAGACACACATCCAGCTAACGTGCAACGACTATACTCCACACACACACACACACATAATACATTGTGCAGTATTTACCTCTGTGTATGTCAGTGAACTTGACGTAACAGTACTTCCGCTGTCTCAGCTAAATATAACGAGACTAACACTACTTTCGTCAATTATATATATAATGTCTGTATTAGTTGACAAAATCCTATATTTGAGAGTAGGAAATATTCCAGGCCATATTATTATTTCATAAACTCAACACAAACATGCTCAATAAGACATATGTGTTTGTAGGAAAATTGTCGTCCATTTGAGCGCCATGCATTCCCTCGACTCGTAACATATATTTGGTAGAATGCAGAAATAATTTAAACAATGGTGTTCGCAGAGCATAGACATATTAATTTTCATATCTGACGAGGGATATGTCATTCTGTCAGAGCCTACTTTGATATTTCACTCACTAAGGACCGTATCTATATATCTCTTTCGAATGACAACCAACTGCTCACCAATGCTTTCTCTATGGGGATAACAGTTGGTTGTCATTCGAAACGAAAGAGGTTTATAATATCGGCCCTCAGTGTTATTCATGTTAGCACATTAAATAGCTTATGTCTAACATATACTCATATACAGACAGTTCACACTAAAGTTATTACTTTCGAAGATGGTTTTGCCAAGAACTATAATTATAGAACATTGTTTTACTGTGTCTTCAGAACTTGAGAACACGGCGAAATATAAAGCAATGTGTACATAACATACTTCACAATACTGGAGCAGAGATGCCACCTGCATGAAAATAAGGAGTTGCGAAAGTGCTTACTTTACAGTGAACGAGCTATACGTATTCTGGACTGCACGAACAATGTTGCTGATGACATATATGCGTCTAACTACAAAGTATAGTTATATGAATTGCTGCCTCATTTTTGTATTAACTGCTGTTTGCTGTTGCTAATAAAATTTTAACAACTCTTTTTTTCATAGTATGTTTTATAGTGATAATAATTTCACTGGAGCAATAATTTCCTTTTACATCTGAATTAGCGACAATCAATCGTCCACTGGTTAGTGCGTCAGAGAGTACAGTGAAGGCTGCTACACATGTTTAACAAGCCATTAGCGCAGAATAGCTAGGTTATTGGTTCGCGGTGAATGAATGTGGCTCTTGTCAGAAGTAAAGTTCTCTCTTATCTGCACTAGGAATGCAGTGACTGTGACGGATTGTGTAATATACAAATGTGAGACGTTTCCAGAAGTTATGCTGTCAGTGTCGCGGTTGTCTGAATGTAACAACATACTCTGGTTCGTATGAATGAAGTCCACAGTTCTGACGATACGTAACTGTTCACATTATGTAATGTCAGTCACAAGAGAAATGAACACACAGTGCAATGGACGTCTTCGGTTCATTTGAGATCTCAAGGTCCTGATTGACATTGTGTTGCTCATGTACAACACGTTCAAACATTGTCTTCAGAACTGTTATATAACTGAATCCAGACGAAACTTAGACCAATGTCGCACTAGAGGTGTTAAACATGTTCAATCGAACATGTTTCGCAGCTACGATTGATATGTTTTGAATTAAACATGTTTGTGAGATTACATACGTAAACCTAATACAGTCAATGAGCTTTCCAGCCACAGCAACCTTGGAACCTAAAATGTGCAGTATTTAATTATTGTCACATTTACACTCAGCATTCCTGACTTAGTAATTATCATATTGCATCTAACTGCAGTGACGCAATGCGTGTAAACACATTACTTTAAACGTGAAATTTATTTACTTTAACGAGTGTGAAATGTCGTACCAAAAAGCAGCCATATTTGATAAAAAAAAACTCGTTACTCGAAGTAGCCACTAGGAGAGCAGCAGGTTGTTGTCAAGTACATATGGAAGTAGTTGACTTGTTATAAAGATAAGAGGAGGCGATGTGACGTGTTAGTAACTCGTGTAACGGCTACATAAAGCTGAACATGTTCTAGTGAAATATCTGTGTTTGTAGTGAGACCACGACCAAACTGTACATTCGAATATTCCCGCTATTAAAGATAAGTATGTTCAGTTCATTCTTCAGAACTCAACAGGCAGAAATATTCGGTGATAATATTTGGTTATGTAGCTTTTATTTGAATTCACTTCACATAATGACTACACCATGTCGCTATGGGTGATCACAAACGTTACATGACCTACACCTCGCACATTAAGGCGATGCGAACACACTGCTGGGGGTCTTGTTGAACTTGACACTTTCCTGTCTCCTGTCTCACATACAAGAACAGTACAATCGATACGTGTACAGAAGGCAGTGAAGTTGCGGCTTCAGCAAAGACAGGTTTGTTCTGCGGTTAGTTTTGTTCGAAATATCCATCACGTAACGTACTTTATGCCTGGACATTTCTGGATGCGAAATACATTGTTCCGCAGTTTCTTGGCTGCAGCCAAGCTACGATCCTCGTGAGTATAGGGTGCCTGCCATGATTTTGAACAGTTTTAACATGTTTTGTGTTTTGATTACCGTGTTACTATTATTTAACAGAAAATTAACATTATAGTTTTCAAAAGTAATGCCACTCACCGGTGTAGATAAGTTTACACCATATTTCGCGACCAATAATTTGTCCAATCAATATATGTCCTCACATATAACCTTCCATAAATTCCTTAAGCAAAATTCTAAGTGGAAAGGAATCTCATTAAGGGTATATTTTAACCAAACGAAGTTATAATATAATGGTTAGGTTTCGAAATATTTGTTCAAATTGAATGTGTTCAATGATCATATCTACCGAATATTTGAAAATTACAGTTTAATAAGGAAGCACTTGGTGTAAGTTTCATATTTGTAAGAGTTGAAGAAATTTAAATAAATGTATAATGTTTCAAAAGTATGTATTTATTTTCTGATAGGCTGGCTGAGCAGTGTTCTTAAAGGATAGTGATAATAACAATGTATTTGTACATAGATGGCAGCACAACCAGTGTTTATTTAAGGGAAATATTCACGTAATTTTTTATACTCGGTAATTTTTTGTTGGAATTTAGTATACTATTTTTTACAGTTAATATTTAAAAGTAGTTGGATATTCTGTTGTATATGTAATAATTTCAGACGCAATCCAATGATAGCAATGTGTTGACACAGAAGTAAGGTGACGCCTCGAAGCTACATGTAGTACAGGATACAACCACAAGCTGCGCTGTGGTATTTAACTGTGGCGTGTACTACTGGCATGGTACATATAATACTGTGTTAACTCGCGCCGTGTTGAGGGGACAGTGACGTGTTACGCGGGCAGGACCAAGTATTACATCATCAACACTTTATAGCAACAATTATGTAAGAGGTACAGCATATAGCGAGCCCACACTGCAGTTTAATTCAAGGCCAAGGTAACGAATTGGTTGAGATTGTAGCTTCACACTTTTAAAACCTATTTAAAGATCAAACTGTCTTACAACATAAAGTGGCTGGTGTATGTTTGATACACAGACATTTAAAACAGCATGGCTGGTAATTATTTTAACATAGGCATCAATTGTACATCGAGTGCTTGTTGATTAAATAGATAGAGGTACTATAGCTGAACAAAGTTGCGTAAACTACAATATTACTAAACCGAGGTTAAATCACCAGAATAATTTTTATAAGTTAAAATGGTCTGTTGTTTGAGATATTTTGTTAAATAATTACCAAAAGACCCCTCATAGTGCGTCACTTAGCGGCGCAAGTCAGTAATAAGAATTTATGAAAGGAAAAAAACTCAACTTTAAATCAAGTTACTAAAGCTTGCGTTACTGATCTTCAAAAGTTCTTACATCTGTTACGGTTAATGTTCGTTACAGTTTAAAGTATTCAGATTATTACTGCTACACCCAGCGGTCGGTAGAACTAACGAGTTTTCTGCGTCACGAAGCGACGAATCACACATTTCGCACATAAATGTAGAAATTGTCTTTTTACCTTTATGTACACCAATAACCGGTGAATGTGATGTGTCGATAACAACAATAACTTTGCAGAGACTGTATAACTGGTTCCAGCGGTTCAGATCTAGCTTTGTTTTACAACACTCAACACACGAGCTCATTGGTGTAAACTGACATACGTGTCTCCATAATACAGTTAGGATACCGTCTATTGATGAACAACCCCTTATCAGCTACAATAGATTTTTAAGTTTGAATATTTATGGCAAGCATACATGTAAATTTTTTTGTGTAATTTTCCAAAGGTTGTGAATCTTCCTAAAATAATAGGCAAGTGTTAGTTTTTGTTTCATGCATTTTATGTAAGTGTGAAGGTACTTTTAAAGGCCATACCAATATATGATATTTCGCAAACACTTTTGAGACAGTATCGTACGTAACTCAGATTAAAAATGCACATATTAAATTTATTATTAAAAAAAAAAAACGTATTTTACATTTTGATTGTCAAATGAAAAGAAATTAAGACAAAAATTTCATAGAGTACTTCAAAGCTTCAGATAAGCGAGGTATGAACACTATTGAACTCAGCCTGTGCAAACAATACCCTAACGTAGTATATTTCCTCGAAAATGCACGTAGACGCAATCGTATAAATTACATCTAAAAACTACGTCCTCTTTTATAGAATTTTACTTTTAAAAGCGTAGAAAGGATCCTTGTGTTTGCCAGAAATTCGCACTACTAATGTTGTAGTCATTGGTTAAATTATAGACATTTACAAGAACATTATTTGCGGATATTATATAGTAAATTTTCATTCCACATCTAATTAAATGACATCAACAATTAGAAAGGTTTTATAAATGTTTGTGTGTGTGTCCACATGAAGATGGTATACAATTCATAAAAAAGCACCAGTCCGGAGCACAGTTTAGTTTAAATATCGGGTCAGTTCAGCTCGTAATAATGTCTGTGACAGTCAGTGAGAGAAGCTGGGTGTTGTGCGGGTTGCGTGGTGGGCGGCATTCAGGCGCCAGCGAGACAACCAGGGGCAGTGAACGGAAGTGTGTTGAGTGTTCGGACGGTTCTCGCAGCCAATCAATACAGCGACACACGCCATGGCACCGCCGCTAGACACGCCCATCACCACATAAGCCAGTTACGTCAATTCACGCTGCCATTATTTCCAACGTGCTCATTTTATTTATGAAAATCACATTTCCTTGAAATACACATACATAAATGGCCCTGTATTGAATCCTTCATACGCAAGACTTTGCAAACGTTAAATGTCCAAACATTCTTGAATGCGAAATGAGATAGCGGGGCTGTAGTAAGCGTTGGCAAAGGTATTTTACTTGGTATCATATGTTTGTACAATGGCTTGACCGCACGTATTTATCGACTTCTCAGTAAGAGGCTTCACAATAATGCTGCTCCTTTATCATAGAGACTATACATAGCTGTGTGCACCGCCAAACACCATGCTTCTCCTAGATATGTATCTACTTGGATAAATCAGTTTCTGAAGTATTCTCACAATGGACGTAAACTATTCAGTGAACTACATTGAACGTAAGGCACTGCATTGCTGCGTAGTCTCAGATAACTAAGGACGGGCCAAGAACAACTATACAGGATAAACAAGCTGAAATTGCTGTAGTCAACACTTACATAAATAATAAAACCTAAAACTCTGCAAGAGAAATTGTGTCAAATTACAAAAAAAAAAAAAAAAAAAAAAAAAAAAAAAAAAAAAAAAAAAAAAAAAAAAAAAAAAAAAAAAAAAAAAAAAAAAAAAAAAAAAAAATACAAATTAAATAGAATACAAAGTTTACAACAAATAACAATTCGAAAAAAATAAAGCTCAGTACTGCAAAGTTAGGACAGCATACACAACTCAGACGAAGACAAGTAACTGTTTTCCTGAAGCGTCACGGCAATGCAGTGTCTCGTGTCCACAATATTTCACTAAATGAAACAGTAAAGTTCCCTTACTTAGACTGCTTGGATTTATAATATGTATCCAAGTAAAGCAGAGTGCGATACGTCAATTATAAGGATCATTGTGATCAAAGCATTACTTTTTGTGAAGGCAATCATATAACCTACATGTAAGAGTTGTTTGCCTATAGTTCTGGCACTGACTCAAGCTTATCGTGTGTCAACACTAGCCAGACCTAAAGTGTTTAGCTGTAGTCTTACACTATAAACAAACAGAATACTTCCTCAAACATGAACTGCAATTTATAATTGAACAATATATTTTTACGTTTGTTTACAACCAACAAATGTGTGTATAACGCGTTAGGCTTTAGTTTTGCTGTACACATGCACATAGTGTGTGTTATATTTTCTGTAGCCAGTTGACATAGGCGCTATCGACAACGTATGCGGACGACAGAGAAGCCTTAGGTGACACGAGGAAACCTTACAGAAGACGCGTTGTTTTCTCCTACTAGCAGTCGCACATAACCTTGGAGTTATACAGTTTGTACATGAACGTGTGGCAAATTTTACTTAAACAAACATTAATAACATATAAGTGGCGTTTGAGACACACCTCAGCAAACAGTATCTATATTAAATTGTTTAATTGTTAACATTGATCTTTATTGCTTAGCGGTAGATCAGTCAAGGCCAATGACATAATAGAGTCGTTTTGTAGCCACTTTATTGGCCGTATATTCCTGGGCACTTTGCGACTCAATGACAAAACATACATGAACGTTTTGCCTTTAGTGCCTTTACATTTCTGGCCACTTCGCCAGATAATAACCTAACATTTATGAGACTTTCACCACTATAACCTAACACTCAAGGGACAGTTTGCAACTTTAATGACTCAACATTCTTGGGTATTTCGCTACTTTAACAAGTTAACATTCCTGAAAATGTTGCCACATTCATGACCAATAATTCTTGGGCATTTTTCCACTTTAATGACATAATATTCTTGGGGATTTCTTTACTTATATAACCTTACATTTCTGCGAAATTCGCCACTTTAATAACCTAACATTCCTAAACATTTTGCCACTTTGACAACCTATATTTCTTGCGAATTTTGCCATTTGATTACCCAACATTCCTGCGCATTTTTCCACGAATAACCTAAAACACCAATTTAGTGGCATTTTGTTTGTAGATATTTTGCAGAAATCCTTTCCTTTGAGTGTGTGTTGACTCTTACTGCAATCCTGCCTAGCAAATAGTAGTATACGGTCAGGATTAAATACTACTCATACAATATTGCGAACGATTGTATAATTATTGTACTGTAACATAACAAAACAATATCAACAAAGGGAAGCGAGTTTGTCATAGTGTCGACTCTTTCATAAAACTATAGTTGTATTTAATGCAGCAGTGTAACGAGTAAATACAATTACAAAGTTAACTGTCAACTTATGTAAATGCACTTCTTTCCTGCAAAAATTCTTACTGCCGAATTTATTCTTAATTAGTTTAAATTTTATATTAATTTATGTTATTGGATTCTTGTGTGCTTCATTAGAAACAGTACAACCGGCAATCAGCACTTGGAAGCACAGCTAGCTGACTACACGGCTTGAAGCTATGCACAAAGCAACAAATAGTCGTAGAGATTCTTCACGCTACGAGCCATTCACGTCTTGAAGGTTGTTTCATCTTACCCTGCAGTGCTGTACACTGGCACGTCATCGCAACATTACTGCGCGCTGAAATGTCGCCGGCTGTAAGCTAGTACAACGTTCCTGCAGAGTAGCATGCTCATACGTCCTTCATTTCACCAAGTGGAAATTAAGAGTTTATTCTTTTCTTCATGCAATATAAATTTAAAAAAAGAATTAATACAAATTCGGAGTAAATTTAGAAATGTTCTTTTCAAACCACTTCTGAAAAGTTTGTAGTTGCTCTGTTATTTAAAAACACAACCGTTTGCCTGTGTTTGCCTCGATTAGTTACCCTAACTCAGTGAACGACTTAAAATGTTAGTTAATTGGAAGAATTTTCAGCATATATTGCCAAAAACTATTTATTTATATTCAGTGAATAGCTGTGCGACGGTTAAAACTTATTTACACACAGTTTCCGTGTTAACGAGGAATTAACATACTAAAACAAAGTCAAACACAGTTTAACAGAAGACACAGTTGAAACACTTGATCATAATTTGTTTTAGTATTCATAATAGTAGTGTTACAATTTTATTTCCCCTAACCTCACAGAATAATCCATCAGAATGTTTGTACTGCACATTTGAATTTATAGTTACCGAAAGCAATTTATCGACATTTCTAGGTTGTCGCTGACCACTGTCTAATATTCTAATTTTTTTCAAGATTACCAGTTATCCGTACCTTTAGTAACCCTGCTGTTGTTGCTACCTTGTCGAAGTAGTCAAATTATATTATTTTTTGTTTTAAATGTTGGCAAAGCGTATATTTTCCTTTTATCATGACTGTTAATGCAATGAGTGACCCGCAGAGACTAGACGAAACAACCAGCAAGGCTACACTCGCAAGGCTACCAACACACAGCCTGAATGAAACACCACCATTATTGCAAGTAAGTAACGTAGGTTCAAACACTACGTCATCTAGACCAACCATGTTTGTATTTTGTTCACAGTAACGAGATATTAAAATAAAACATTCCTAAAACAATAGTAGCTAACAATAGTAACGTAACCAAAGATGTGTGCCTCAACAATAAATAAGAGCCGAGTATAAAAGTACTAGGAGCTAACTAGATGAGAACAAACTAGGCAGCGAGGTATCTGATGAGGCAGAGAATACTATGGCTACCGAGCAAGAGGCAGTGGCTCGACTGGACTCCAGTGCTTCCCTGGAACTCCAGGATGTTGGTGTGAGGCTCGGGCCCAGAGATGCGGTAAGCCACTATACATTCCAGGCTTGTAGCTTGTGTTGTGTATCTAGCCTGTCTTGTAGTAGACTCAGGCACTTACAATACCCCCATGTGTCGTGCACACTGCCATATTGTGGAGCACAGTGATGTTGGTATGAAGTAAGCAGTGCTGCAACCTTGGAGTGTCTAGTACAGTCCTGGCTTGTAAGACTGCCACATGTAAGCCACTCCTAGACTGTGCCTATCTCTCTATCTTGGGGAGTAAACACACCACCTTGCTTATACAGGGGGTTCCATAATTAGTAGTTATAATAAGACACGTGGATGGTAGAGAACCCTAAAAGAAACATCGGTTGATTGTGAACGTTTGCCCAGAAATGGCCACCTGCAAAGTTGTAAAGGCAAACGTTATTGCGTATATTATGATTCCCCGCGCTGATAACAGGCAGTCTAGTTTCTGAGAGGAGGAGAGTGTGCAGCCAGCAGCAGAGTGGAGCCAGAGTATTGCGGGTTGTAGGTAACCAGGTGCCCCAATGAAGGTACGCCTTGGTTTACACACGTACTGCGAACATGCGCCTGGCTACCTACAACCCGCAACACACTGATTCCACTCCACTGCACTATCTCATCCTCTCAGCGACTATACTGGCTGCTATCAGCACGTGGAATTCTGATATAAGTTATAACGTTGGGCTTTACAACTTTACAGGTGACCATTTCTGGACTGATGTTCACTGACAAATTATGTTAATTTTTCTACTATCCATGTGACTAACGACCGCTTGTTACTGATCATTTTGCATACTTTGCCCCTCGTCACATTACACGCTGACAACATTACACAACTAAACACACCACCAGGCAGTGTCTTGTAAATATGCAACCAAATATACTTGTTTTAATACAACGTCGTATTTATTACACAAAGAGTTTATTGAAATTTGCAGATAAATACTATGTATAACGGCAACACTAAATAATATATTTGGCCACCCATGGAGTAAACATTTATTTGAGAGACGCATTTGTTAAACTTGAGATACGCAGTTTTTTAAGTAGTTAATTTAATCTTGTTACTTTAGCAAAATATTTGCTTACAGAGTTGTCGAATACTTTCTAGGATTGCTCTGTTTTCATTTATCAGTATCAACTTTCAAATTCCTGTACATATCTGAAATTTTATTTTTAGTATTCACTTATTATTACATACTCTGTACTAACATTTCCTTTCAACGTTGGATTCGACCGTGACGAACATAATTTTGTCTCCAAAAATTCAACGAAGTGGAAAAACCAGCGATGTTTTAAATACGTGTCGTCATCATGAAAACTTTGCATGAATGAATTCGTTAAATTTTTTTACTTGGCTAGTATATACGTTTACCATAACATTGCTTCCTTACAACAAAAATTTCAACTGATTTCACAAGAATTATTTTAGTTAAAAACCCCGAAATTTTTCAAAATTTTACTGTAAGTGAAAACTTTACCAAACACGATGGGGCCTTCAGACTCGTGAAACATACTTATTTAAGTGTTAATTACGGCAAAGTTTTTAAAATTTGTACAGACATTTTACGCAATTGTGGGGAAAGTTTTAAAATATATCTTAGATGTTATTTAACAATATAATTAATTTTTACAGGCTTATAATGAGCCAAGACGTGTTTCTGAGTTCATCACACACGATATTGACAACACATTATATATATATATATGTTCAGAACTATGCTATAGAAGAGAAAGGTCAACTTATAAGGTTTTGCGAAAGGTCAGCATTGACTTGATAAAATCAATATGGCGAGTGACCTACTCTACAAACATTGATTATTGTTCACAGCTCCGTGTGATGTAACTGCCCAACTAGTTGCTCTTAGTCTGAGACTTGAATTCTCTGAAATAATAGCACTAGAAATTGTAATGCTCGAAATATATCTTTATTACAATCTAAAACCACGTGTTAACAATTTACCAAACTTAATATTAGTTATTTCTAAACAAATATTTGACATATAACTAATCACGTCTTAGTTTTGTTTATACTTTACAATAAACGTGTGAAACAGGCTCTGTTCTATTATTATCATAATGCTGATATACATTTTCCAAACCGTAAGTTCTTTTACTAATACTAACACATAGCAACAATAAGTATATGTATTAAAATGCGTGCAACAACCTGTATTTATGCATGAATCACAATTTCAATAAAAAAAAGTAGTACATGCATTTTAAATGTGTACGGGTTATTTAATAGATTATGTGCGATAATATGCTAAATATGGCTATATGCATTTATACAATCTTTTTCAATTGCAAGATGAGAACTTCTCTTAAAATAATATATTTATAACTGAAATTAATATTTATATGTAGACGTCTTTAATCGTATATTCAAATGGACGTTTATGTGTGACAATTTACATGGAACATAAACACGAAAAAGCAATACGATTTAATTCTTCACGACTGACATTATCGCGATAATGAACGTTCCCGAATCAAGAGTATATTAGCATGCTTATACAGGATGAGGCACATAAAGTGTCACAGAGCAATGTCACTCAAACTAGTGATCATATCCACAAATGTTTTAGACAAAAGTTTCAGTGTTCGAGAAGGCCGTCATACTGGCCCACCCTGTTATTTTATCGGTGGAAGCGCTGAAGATACATCAAGGTCAACTCCACTTTGTTAAATTGAACCTTGTATTTTTTACGATGGCATTAATACTGATTTGACGATGAATTCAGCGACCTACGACATAAGGTAATTTAGTCACGCACTCATAGGATCCACTAACCTTGGTTTGAGTCTACCTACAGAAGATTCTCGAAGTGATGACTCTCGACTTGTAAGTCGACTATGTAAAAATATGAAAAGACCTTCGAACGTCAGCCAACACGTGTTGTGTAATTTCGGTACACGCTCGGTGTATTCTTTCTTTCATGTCGCTAGACGTGGTAGGTGCTACCGCCATTACACGTTCTGTGACAAACCCCATAAAAAGTAATCTTGTGGTGTTAGATCTGGCGTACGAGGTGGCCAAGCTACATGGCTGCCAAAAATCTCATTCACCTCTTGTCTCTTAACACAGAGCATAATGGGGTGGTCCACAGTCGTGTTGCATCCACATGTTCATGCGAACATGCACAGGCACGACTTCCAGTAATTGAGGCAGTACGTTGTGCAGACAGTTTGAATAATCCTGCCCAGTCAAGCGACCTTAAAAAAATACGGACCAATGACGAGGTCGCCGACAATGCCGCGCCGACAATGCCGCGCCGACAATGCCGCACCAAAAATTTAACGGACCACGGATGTTGAAATGGTATAGTTCTCATCCATCGAGGAGTATCGTTTGCCCAATAATGCATGTTATATCTATTCACATTTCCCGTATTTGTGAAGTTAGATTCGCCGGTAAAGAGCACGTGACCCAAAAAAGGGATATCTGTGCGTATTTGTCTACAAATCTAATTACAGAAATTGTGGCGACTTAAGAAATTATTGTCGTACAAATCCTGATGTAATGACATACGATTGGGATGGAACTTGTGTTGATGTAAGATTCTTCATACAGATCGCTGACTAATTCCACTCTCTCTTTCCATTTGCCTGCTGCTCGCTTGTGGATTTAGTGCAGCAAAACTACGATAGCAGCCGCATTATTTTCATTCACAATTGGTCGACGTCTGACTCGTGTTTGGTTCACTGTACCGAAGCGACAGAAATGGTCAGCTAATCTCTTAAAAGCCACGTGCGATTTTTGTTGCTTATCCGGATAACGAGCCGCATACAAATCCTGGGCGTTCTTGTAATGTTTACGGCATTTTCATCAACACCATCAACACATCAAATGAGTCTTAAAAATCGTTCATTTGTGCGATCCACTGTACTCACATTAGAAGGAAATGTGTGACGTGACGAACTGATACCTTTGACTGCGTCACTAAATGACCTTGTGTTGTAGGTCGCTCTATTAGTCGTCAAATCGCTACTAATGTCATCAAAAAAGATACATGGTTCCATTTAACAAAGTGGAGTTGACCTTGACGTAGCTTCAGCAACTTCATCGGTAAAAAAAAAAAATACGGTGGCCCAGTGTGACGGCCTCGAACACTGAAACTCTTGTGTGAAACATTTGTGGCTATGATAACTAGTTTGAGTGACATTGCTCTGTAACACTTTACGTGCCTCATCCCGTACATTAACACACACACATATATGCAGGGTGAGTCAGGACGAAGTATGTTAATTTTGCGTGCCAGTAGTTCAAATAAATTATGAGGAAAGCGTGCTTTTAATTTGTCCCTAAAGTGCATATAATGGGAATAATACTTTCCTGATAATAGATCTTTGAATTGCAAACTAATTAACATCTCAAAAGTTCTGCATATTAAACAACGATACTCTGGGCACTGTATCAACAATGACTGTTCTTCATTCTCAGAAATTTAGTTTGTTGGTATCACAGGCACGCCATTGTTCAAATGGAATACAAGGTCTTGTTTTGACTTGTAGATCTGGGACACGTCATTGTTATTCATGTTGTACTATAGAACATTGACCAGGTGCAAAAATGTAATAAAAATATCGTCTTGTCGGAAAGTGCTAGCGTAAAGCATTTTAGAGAAAATGGCATGCCAAATTTTATGCAATTTAAAATACAAAATATGTATCGCCTGAAACATATGCAGGTATTGCGACTGTCTTGCAAGGCGGGTAACCAAACAAATAGGCGTGTCGCAATGATACGATTCTGATAGCTTTTTTAATCGAAGAATTGTAACTGAAATGGTGTAAAAGCAGGTTACGTAGCGCGGTAAAGTGGTTGCAATCTGTGGCGAGGAAAACTGCGGTGTTATAATACAACCCACGCATCTATGGCAATATTCACTATGTTACAATATCCCATTTCCAGGTAATCCCACAGTCAGTGGAACCTGTATCGCTTTGGACACGAAACTACACAAAACATACATCCCATTACTGGCGTAAGTAGTGTTTCAAAATGTGTTTCTTGTTATGAAAACAGTGAATAATTGACACTAGCAAC
>PNEQ01070719.1:0-34850 GCA_003012365.1 Medauroidea extradentata
CACCTACTGCCAACCAGCGTGAGGCAGCTGCTCTGCTAGTCGGCAGCCAGGCCAATAGGAAACCTGTAGTAACATGCAGGAGCCAAACAGACACGGGGCTGGAGTCTACAGCCTCGGGCAGCCAATAAGCGGCCAAGTTCGCCTATATCAAACGAGCCGCCACGTCATTTCACGTCTGTATTACTATTTAGTCTGTGGTATTATCGTATTTACGCACTGAAGTGTTGCCACTGTCCCTTGTGCCCTCAGAATCGCGATAATTATATTCGTGAGAGTTCACTTACGGGCGTGGTCTACCACAATTTTCATCGTCATTTTTTTTATTTTTTATTTGTAGCAGATATTTTTTTCTTTATTTTAAACACAACATGTGACTAAATTCGGCTCTAATGAAATTTTTTTATCTCTCATAGTTTTCGCGTGATGGCTTGTTAAAGTCATATTTTGCGTGTTTCCGTTTTAACGACTACACTGAAACCAACTGATAAACCAAACTAAAAAAAAATCAAAGTGGATAAAGACATTGCAGGATACAATGTCATGCTCATAAAAATTAAGAATAAAAATTATTTGTATTTTTAAAAAATGCTGAAACTGAAAATGAAAATTATAAAATTCAATATTTATTTTTAGTTCAAACAATTTTTATTCTTTATTTTTTATGAGCATGACATTGTAGCCTGCAATGTCTTTATTCACTGTGATTTTTTTGAGTTCGGTATATCAGTTGGTTTTAGTGTAGTTAAAACGGAAATATTCAAAATATGACTTTAACAAGCCATCACGCGAAAACTATGAGAGATAAAAAGATTTCATATGAGCCGAATTTAGATACATTTTGTGTCTAAAATAAGAAAAAAATATCTGGTACAAATAAAAAATAAAACATTGTGATAAAAATTGTGATATGTCGCGCCCTTAAGCAACGGGCTTCCGGCGGGATCTGTCGTATCCCCCTGCCGCTGATGGCCGAGTAAGCACCTACAATAAGAACGAGTTTGTAGCGATAAGATATTTACGCCATATTGTTACAGCCCCTTACTAGCATATCGGCAGCTGTGCTTCATGGTTACTGGCAGAGTGCTCTGCAGTCTTCTTGACAACAACTACTCTCTATGAGACAGCGCGTGGTCTCAAGTCATAAACTAATTTTACACGCCTACATGTCTTTAAAGATTCTGCCCAGGAAGACTTTCACACCTAAAGATTTCGTACGTTCACCCGTTTTTATAATATTTTTTTGGGCTAGAGAAAATAGGTTTTGGGCCAGAAACTTATGTGAACAGTTGTAACGAACTTCTAATGTTATTATTAAGTAGACTTACGGCGTACATATTGATAGAACCAGGGTAAGTTGGAATCGTGACGGGACGATGTCGTAGGTCGGCGGATTTTTTTGGGGACCTCCCGTTTTCTCTGCCGTCACTCCATGTTCACTTCATGCCACCCCAATCCTCATCGTCGCTCAAGACCTGAAACAGCCGTCTGAAGTTATAACGTTTGAAATCTAAATATTACAGTTTACGCGTGAGCAGTTATAGAGACGTGCTTTCGAAAACGTGTTATGGTAAGCCCTCTTCTCATTCAAGCCATAAAAGATAATTCAATCTGTGTACTTCTACATATTAGCTAAAATGCCTTATTTTCTCTAGTCCACATTACAGAATGATAAATACAAAACTGGGTAACTATCTTCAATGGCTGTTATTGTTTGGACCCAGCCCAACTCCTGAAGAATTCTTTTGCCTGCTTCTTCTTGAAGTAATTTTTTTCTCCTACTTCCTCTGCCCGTCTCTCGACTCGTATTCACGTTTCTTGGCGACATTCCAAAATTCAGCTTATTTTTGTGAATCACACTTCACGCAAACAAAGTAAAATTACTTTATGTAGATTATAGATATGTGTACAGTTTGAGTTCAGCGCATTTGCAACTCATAAAACGAAACACTTTATACCAACGTATTTACAAAAATAAAAGGTACGTAATTTGTAAAAAAAATAATATATATTTGGACGTTTCCTTGAACTATTTGTTAAACTCAAGGTTTTTTCCCTTGAGGACATGGGTACGAGATTCTCGACTTTCGAGTGAATTATTGTTTATACACAGACGAGAGTCGATACCGTAAAATTTTTCTGTAACTTTGTTACGAATTGGTTTTACTATGTAGAAGTTAATATAATTTTTGAGACAAAAAGGTGTAAATATTTTAGCTGATTTACCAATTAAAAGAAAAGTTTTGACTAACCAGTTTTCTACCTCATAAGGTATATTCAAAACCAGTTATAAACAAAGTCACAGATAGATTTTACGATATCTACTCTACAGTATTGTGATACCCAAAAGCAGAGACTCACATTGTGCTTCATCTGTACCGGATGTGTTTTGTTCAAAGACACTCGTTACTGCATTTGTAATTAATCTTTAATATTAAGTATGAGTCCAATTTTATATAGACGTGTTTTTCAGCTGAAAAGTTAATAAGTCTCGAAAAAATCTAATTTTGTTCTTTTAAGTTCAGAGCAATGGGACGCGGGCCCATTCAGACTGGGGCCGGGGGCGTTCTAGCAACCCCCTTCTATTTGCTGATCTGTCTGTGTTATAGCTGTATGGTTGTACTTGGGCCTCAAGAGAGAAACAGTACTTCAAATATACGATATAGCTAAATGCCCGGAAATATCACGAATTCATACGAGAGAATGTTATACTGTATTTTAAAATCCTTTACACGGTCATTATTTCGCAATTGGGTCATTGTTGTTTAATCTCTTTCTTGAAGACTGTGAACCAATAACATACCTGCATGAAAACACTCACTGACTCCAACGCCACCTTGTCACGTGTACAACTGTCCGCTCACTGGAGAAGCAGTCAATCTACAAGTAGGTAGGTGCAGTGTGTACATAGGACTGTGGAGTCCAGCCGGAAGGTCTTTGGGCCCACGTGTCTCTAGCGATATCCATCAACGATACATAGAGCCCACTATTCCTGGTGAAAAGAGTTCTGCAACAGTTTGATGCAATGCCTTACGTGCACATCTGCAGTTCTGCTTCATGGTTATTGGCAGAACGTATTAATGCACAGGCGTGGCTCAGTTGACTGTGCCAACAGGAACAAGGCTACTACACGTCTGTGATTTGCGGGTAGAACCTCCGAGACGCTGAGAGTTAAAAACAGCCAATCACGGACCGCGAAGCAGAGTTGAATATGTGCACATAAGGCATTGAAACAAATTGTTGCAGAATTCCTTTCACCTAAAATCACGGTTCTAGGGAAACAAAACCTTCAGTGTTATAAAGAGCATGTTAGAGCCTAACCGACAGTCACATATCTTGAGATTTTCCAGTGTCTCTATGCATAGATAGAGACAGTGATTTTTGGTGAATAGAATTCTACAACAATTTCTTTCAGTGCGTTGTGTGAACATCTGTTCCTCTGCTTCATGGTCAGTGATTGGTACGGCCCGGTAGTTTTCGCGAAAATATTTTTGCCCCACTTTGCTTCAGTGCCTTACGTGCGCACCTGCAGCTCAGCTTCATGGCTATTGACACAGTGTTTTTGTACAGAGTTGTTAGTCATTTGACTGTGCCAATCAGTACATGGCTAATTGCCACACATCACGTCTGTGATTTGCGGGTTTAACCTCCACACGCTGGGTGTTACGGCATTCAATCACTGACCACAAAAACAGAGATGCGGGTGCGCTCGTAAGGCACTGAAACAAAGTGCTGCAAAAATCGTTTCGCGAAAACTACGGGGCCCTAGTGATTGGAAGTTTTTATCTTTCTACGTCTCAGGGTCCTACCCGCAAATCACGGACGTGTTTTGTGTCGGTAACATTGTTCTGGTTGGTACAGTCAAATGAGTCACCCCTCTGTCCTGTTATACTCTACCAATAACCACGAACCAGAGTTGCAGGTGTGCACGCAAGGCATTGAAACAAGTTGTTGCAGAATTCTTTGCACCAAAAATCACTGGTTTTATCTAAAGAGTGCGCCTGTTTTGAGTTATAGCCTACGGGGTAGTTATGTTATCCTTTATCTTTACAATAGAGCCTGGACTAATTCCTTGGTTCAATAGCCTATCGTGTATTCTCCAAGAATATCTGTGTACTCAAGTTCTCATTGGCTTCACGCTGACGCAATGACATCGTGTGACTGTTTTGAAATCTAGTACGTGTCCATCACAAAATGTAAAATTTCCAGGACCCCACTTTACACATTTTTTTAAGTCGTCGTATAGATTTTCTTTCAGACCACGTAAATATTCTGTTTTTCGTAGTCTGGTTTCACGCACTCCTATTTTTCAAGTATTTGTTTCCTCTCGAACTGTTGTAATGAGGTGCAGAATCCATTAAAGGGTTGGAGCTGCCCTAGGTTGGGAGGATCTTTGCGGGAAGCGCGGCTAGTCCAAACCACCCGAGTCCATCGATTTGCGGCCGTGAGGTGCTGGGCGTCACGTCGGCACCTCATATCGCCTCTCCTCATCTGCGAAGGCACGCCCGATAATCCTGACAATGTTTGCCCCGGCGAGCAGTATGTAGATGCCGCCCGCAGGCGATCCTGCCAATATCAGCCCCATCGTCCATAACGCCTCTCTGGACAGCGGCGGGGAAAAAAATGAACCGCAAGTGTATGGCGGACTTGCCACAAACGTTAAGAGTACCGTGTACTGGTTTGAAATGTCCGTGTTCGACGCACGGAGAACAGCTGAGTGATAAGAGTCAGAGCACCATTCTCGACAACAGGCACATGACCTCTATCATAGCAATCTTTAGTAGAAGGCCGCGGCATTAGATCTGACAACCCTGGCAGGAAGGGTCATTTTAACACTTCTTTGTCTCGCCGAAGGCTGTGGCTTCCCCTGATTCGCCGGTATGTAGATCATAATAACGAATCAGGTACAGCCATTGCCTTTGGAGAGCTAAAATAAGTGTTGAAATGACCCTTCCTGCCAGGGTTGCCAGATCTAAGGCCGCGTGCAATGTTTTCGTAGAACTCTTTTTTTCCTGTGGGACTTTAAGTGGTGTCCCTGAAATTTTGTTTTTGGATAGTATAAAGTAAAGACCAATGCACTCACCTAATTTTGCAATTTACGGATTCAGGTCGTATTTTTTGAGTTACAGCAGTTTTTAGCCATTTCTGGTGACCCAAAAATCATGTTACTAACAAGCTTACTGAATTTTCGAATAGTGGCATACGTAGTTTCAAGTGGGTGTTCTTTTCATAGATAACAACAATAATAATAAGTTTGGCGGTTTCGCTTAGAAAGAATTCGCGTTACACGCCACAACACCGCCCAACGGCTAAGTACACAATCCTCTTAAGAAGACTACACTGTATTAAAACTACTTGTATATTACCACGGCGATACATAAAGCCTGATTCACAACCACTCTTAACGTGGGTATGCAAGGTTTATGGCGTTAGAATCACAAGACAATATAATATAGATGTGCACAAAATTTATGTTATTTTGAAATGTCGGTAGTAAACTACGGCATATTTATAATTTTGACACGAAACAAATAATACAGTTTACGCGAAAAAGCGGGACGATTTTAAAATATTGTGTTTTTTTTATTCTTCCGCTCTTATCAATACGGTCAAATTTGACTACTATGACAGCATTGGTAACATTCACCAACTCGAAATATTTAATTTGGGGATAGTTGGTGAAGAAATTGCAAACTTTATCTTAGCCAATAAAATTTAAGGATCTAAATACTTTACTTAATTGCAAGCGTTTATTTGTTCATTAATTGGTCCCAAAACAAATATCTAGTGTTGGTCAATGTTACCCCTGCAGTCAAACATGGCGATCTTTAGTAAAAGGCACGAGTCTTGAATGTGGTAACACTTCATCGTGGTCCTGCTGCGTGTCGCTTATTGGCTGTCCTATGTCTGTGGAGACGTGTACACGCCACTGAAGCTGATCACAGACATGATACAGAGGCTAGGGCATCAAAATAGTGACAGACTCTGATCAAGCGTTCTCACATTTAAGATTCCGGCTCCCTACTAATGACGGCCATGATTCAACGTATCCACATTTGACAACTACCATTTAGAATACTGCATGCATGAAAGAAGTATAAAGTTGACCAACACAGTCACGTACGTACGCACACACGCTACGGAGTGACGTGATTTCTTGCATGCACACTCATTACTTCCACTTCTGCAAGGTAGGTAGGATAACGACGTGTCTCAATTTAGAGAGTACCCTCTGGAGAGAGCATTATTTCGCGTAACCACGAGAGAGAGAGAGAGAGAGAGCACTTGTGTGCTCTCTGGCACTCTCGCTGTCTCCAATTAGGACGAATCTCTCTCGTGTTTGTAAACAAAAGTTGCAAATTTTTAACAAGTGCTTTAGTTTTATTAATATTGTCACGATCATAAAAATCAAGGTTAGGTTTTTATTTTTTTGTTCGGATCCATATTTGATTTTAGTTGGGCCGAGAGCCTATTTATGGTAATGCTTTTCTTGCTAAAATGCGGTCATCTTGTTTTCATGTAGAGCGATTCGGGCCTTGGCGCACACGTGCGCCCTGTTATGAAAACATCAGTAGTTTAAACACTTGTCTGCAGTTTGTCGATAACGTCACAGTACATCTGCTTGTAAATCGCGCTGAGGCTAGGTTGTTATTCACACCCACGTGCACTGTATTTGTACCAACACGTTCGTTTGAATCGTCTAGATAACTGCACTAACAACACAAGCTTTCGTGACGTAATAGCCTACAATAGGAACAGCTGTGCGCGAGTGACGATAGTCTGCTGTTTTCTTTCTCGTCTTCACCTCGGTGTTTGTTGGGACACCTGGGGTAGTTGACGTCATTGCCAGTTGGCAGTACTGTCGCGCTGTGTGTTTGTTCACCACCGTTCGGGGAAGGTTAGGTGTGTTTTGAAGTTTTAACCTCCCGTACGGCGAAACGTTTACGCGGTGTTCATAAACGTCAGCAGTCCAGTTTTTATATTAGGACTGAGCGTCGCAGTCAGGAGGCAGAGAGTCAGTGAAGTTCAGTCAGTTGGGTTAGTTGTCGGATTGTGGATTAACGATGTAGGTTACGAAAGATATGGCCGCAAAGGCGGCCTAAAACTTAATCAGTCTGGTAGTCTAATAGTTAAATTAGGTAACTAAATGTCGTAGCTCGCCTGTGGTTAAAATTTAATTAACTTTATTTCTTATTTTGTGTCGGTATAAAAAATAAAATGTGAACTTGCGGTCTCGGGCAGTAAAATGAGTCAAGTTTATAACGTCGCAGATTGTTTTATCAAGACGGAAGGGCTGGAGCCCTTTTCCATTTGTTCGATTTCGAGGCAAAGGACGTCTCACCTGGGAGTTGCTGGACACGCCAAAACCTTAAGTATTGTTACAAATTACTAATTTACGTTGGTCTAACTTTATGTAGTAACTGTTTTAAACCAGTCAAAAAGTACACTTGATTTTAATCTTGCCTTTAATTGGCACTTAACTGTTTCAAAGAAATCAATCCTTCTTTTTATCTTGTTTTTTTTATAAAAATATTTAATTTATTGTACCTGTTCTAATAAGACTGATTACTATTTTTATTTTTAAATAAACAGAAAAAAACTAGATCTGCTCAAGTCTTTCCTTTCAGAATGAAAAGTGTCACCTTGTACTAGGTCTTTGTAACTTTATAACCTATTGAAGGTTTACAAAATTTAGTAGAGGCAGAAACCTGGTCCTGTTTAAGGACTTCATAAATTTAGATCCCCTGTTTTTCTAGTAAGCCTGCCTTTCGCAGAAGTAAGCGAGTGTTGTGTAAGCTTTACCCCCCTCCCCCTTTATCGTGTGTTTTAGGTCACGTAGCTGTGTTGAGCTACGACCTTTAGTCTGTAGTTGTGTTTTTAGGTTAGGTTTACTTCCTTAAGGAAGTACAATGTAGTTTATCGCAGGTCACTTGGTGGACGCCCCCAAATAGTTGTTTGATTAGTGTAATTTGTGTATAGTTTAAGTAGGGGCCTGCGATAGAAGGGTATTTGTTTTATTTAGGCAGGAGTGGTTAGATGTTTGTAGTTTGTGTTTGTTGTCAGAGTCGGTCGTGGTGTGTTAATTGACGACGGCTCTGGCAATCTAAAATCATGGTGTAGGTTAGTGTTTGTTTAGTAATTTTACTAGTACCACCCTGCCTCAATATTCATTTAGGTATAAAGTTTATTTAGGTAATCTGGAGTAGTGGTGTTGTGTATTGGCCGCGTCCCCAGGCTAGTGAATCAACCACCAAAGTTAGTTTTTTCAGTTATGAGCAGGTTAAGTCTGAAAGGTAAGTGACAGCAACTTACATGTGCTCCTCAGGCATTTTAGTTTATAAAGTTTATTAGTAGATAGATAGTAGGTGTTGGTAATGGGATGATAATTGACCATTCTCTCTCTACCTTTTTTTAAATTTGTTACACTATATTATTGCGTGTTAGCCGGGCAGCAGGCACATTACAACATGCTGGGTGGACAGCTCAGTGAGTCAACCAGTGATGTCATGGGTTTTCGCAGCAATGTCGCAACTCCCGAGAGACGTCATTGGGATTCCCCGACAACGCCAGTGCGAATACGTGAGTATCGACAGGCAGGACCAAGGTAATGTCTATTTTTAGACCTCAGATCATCATATTTCATCAGCCATTGACGTCACTGGAGGGGCCGTATAAAAGCCTCGGGACTGCGAAACATGAGTCAGTCTGGAAGTGATAGTCAGGAAGTGATAGTCAGGAAGTCTTAGTCTGGAAGTGATAGTCTGGAAGTGAAAGGACTTGTCCTTTTACTGAAGACGGTAATGCCATTTGCCAATTAGATGCCACTTACTGGATCATCAGGCAATGAATTGATGGACAGTGCTTGAGTTTATATCGACCAATGGCTGCTAACATGCAAGTTACTTAACTCGCGAATATCCCTTTTCGTAGGTATAGTCAAATTATTTCCCGTGCATTCCATCAATCCTACGATTTTTAAGCCATTATTAAAATACATACTGGTATCACTTGACTTGCATTGTAGCAAGTTGAGGTATTGTGAGAGTCCAATACTGTGTATGGCTCAATAACGTCTCGTATATTTCAGCAAGTCTTTTTTACAGAGACATAGCTGCTGACAAGGAAGTCCAGAATTAGAAGATACCCCAGCCAAAGGTCGAAATCGTACATACACTGTAAACACAACACTGAAAACGACACGTACAAATTTACAGTTTGAACACAAAAAATCTAGGATCGTTTCTTAGTACATTGAAGGCAATACGGGAAAGACTGGTGCACGTGTCAAACATTATACCTCCTTTACTAGCAGAGCATTAATTTGGCAATAAATGTATTTTACCTCGTAGAGTTATATTATTGTTATAATTTTATTCGTGGCTAAGTTAAGGCTTACGCTTTCATTTCACTCAACTCTATATGTACAATGTAAAAAATTTAGATGCTTTATACTTATTATTTCCTACAGAAATATTTCAGTAGTCACTCTGCAATTTCACTTTTAAGTTATATGAACTCAACTGAAAGAAAACTAAAATTATTTCATTTAAACCTGTTATATTTATTATAATAAGGAATAGTATCAACTCTTACTATTCAGGACAAACTAAACAGACGAAGAAAGAACAAAATCAAACAATTAATACTGACTAACCAATTAAGTTCTACTACTGCAACTTTGACTTAAAAGGTGACCCGACAATTTTATTAGTGAGGAGTGTGGGGTTGTCACATTAATATTTTCCTAGTTCTGTTTTAAAAATTTACGTTGGTATTTTTGTATGTTCTGGAGTCTCGAGAAAAAACAGTTTTGGCCAATTTCAGTGGCCCTATAAACATGTTTCTGGTAGGCGTGATAAACAAACATAGGATAGTTTTGTGACGTTTTTTAATTGCTAAAATTATGGTTAGTACGTTCAGCATATTCTTGTTAAATGTAAAAGTTTCAAGTTACATACGCATATTCACGTAAGGCATATTCAAACGATCAAATTTTATTTCGTATTCCTTTCAAAATAATTTATCAAATTTTATTGAATGCGAACTGACACCATGTAACCACGATTATTTTGTTTCTCAATTCATTAAATGGTTTCAATAGTTTCAGGAATTTTCATTTCAAATTTCTTCCACTTAACATTCTTGAATCCACGTTTTCGACAGCCGAGAAGATATTTTCTGACGATTTTAATGTGAATATAATAAATAAAAGAGTTTTGATAGCAAATTTACGATATAAAAATTAATTTTTGTGGCATACTTCAAAATAAATTTAAAAAATGTGATACTTATTTTCTTTTAGCAATTTATTTTCTTGTCTTGCATGATGAGTACACCCTTAACTGGAAATAGTAGAAAACAGTGAATATTCACAACTTTCCAGTGATTTTCCACTGATTCAAATTGTTGAAACTGCTCTATCGGGAATAAGTGAAAAACTGCAGTTTGCATCAGTGAAATAAACTCACTGATTGAATCTGAGATTTTTTGTAATTGGAAAATAACGATTTTATTCCTAGACGCACAAAAAAGGGTAATATAATTTTTTTATGTAATTCTGTTTTATAATGTCTCAAGCTCAAGAATAGCATGCGCCAAAGTAAAAAAATATATTTGTGTAGGATTCGAACGCAAGACATCTAGCAAATCAGCGCATTATCTTGACCTCTAACCCAACATGAACAGTTACAAATAAGTTGCTGTTTAAGTAATATTCACTATCGTTTACTATATACAGTATTTGTGTTACCTTTGTACACTGTTTCCTTAGTAGCAAAAATTTTGTTTGCTCTAAAATTGTGTGAGTTTTTCACAGCAGTAGAACCTCGTAGTGAGTAACGGAGCGAAACTGAACATTGCTGGAACTAAACTATCCACAACAGCCGTAGAATACTTTTACTAGAGCCACGATTTTATTGCGAAATTATGGCCAATTTGGTTTCAATGACTTATGTGCACACCAGCAGCTCTGATTCATGTTCAATGATTACATGTGTCAACCCTCATTTGTCTCGGAGTTTTACCGGCAAATAACAGTCGTACGATGTCACAATAACCTTATTATTATTGGCATACTCAAACAAGAAACGTGCCTGACACAAGACATGCTGCCAATAACAATGAAACACAGCTGTCGATGTGCACGTAAGACGATGAAACATAGTGATACAAGAATATTTTTGCGAAAAATCGTGGCTTAACTTATTACTATGTTGATCTACCGTCAATGTTAATGTACATTTAGGTGTAACTTATGAAAACACATGATTTCATTAAATGACGAGAAAATAAAAAATAAGTATCGTGACTGCTGTGGAAATAAGTTCGCGTGACACTAACGTTTGCAAGCATTTTGTAAGCCAAAAGGGTGGTGTATCTATCAATTCCTAGTTTAAATTACTATACAGCAGAGTAAGCTGTAGTTAGCAGACGAATCTCGCCAACTGGAGCTATAAAAAGTATGAACATTAGACACAAAGTACCAGCAAAGACTATGTTCAAAATACCGAGAATGAATCCCGAAGCAATGAATATTTCGTATACAGTTCTATAAATAAAATAACGTAATACATTTATGTATGCTGTCGAAACCCTTCCCTAATTAACGATGAGTGAGGGAGTGAGAAATTTTGGTCTTTAGCTCTGGTGAGGGTGACATGAGGTGAGTATGCAGCAGCACTGGAATGAAGGGTGGGGGAAACGGGAGATCCCCGAGAAAAACAGCGGCATCGTCCGGCACGATTCCCACATGCGGAAATCCGGGGACCGACCCCGACGGGAATCGAACCCGGATCGCCTTGGTGGGAGGCGAATGGTCTGACAACGCGATGTCTTCGGAAAAGTGGATAAAAATAGTTTAAAGTCATTAGAGGTATCATCAGGATCTTAAAAATTGCAATAATGGTACCAACAGAAAAGATACAGCAAGAAATTATATAGCAGAATAGAGAAAATTGCAGACACAAACCTCAAAATACGGGCATGGTTTAACGGTCACCCCGAGCGAATGAACGGGAAGTGGTTAAACAAGAAGATCTTTAATATTTTTACTCAAGCCCCAATACAGAAATGACCTGGTTGAGAAACACTGAAGACCTCTGAATACTACAAACCAAACCCTAGGACGCCTTTGCCAGCGAAATCTTGCACAAGATATTGATAAACGAGCAACCGAAAAGACGCGGAGCTCTTTGGTTAGACGAATGTAAATACTGTATGTACTGGAAAAGTTTGCGAAGTTATCTTCGAACAAGCTTGGATTCAAACGCATGTGTGTTTCGTTCAGGTCTGAGATTTGATAACGTCGCCCTGAATAACTTTGAGCCATGAGGCACTTGAGGAAAAACAAGGCTGAAATGTCGTGCTCTCAGTTAATGGGTGACCGACCACCGCATCGGTCTACGGTGAGTGAGGTTCGGGGTTCGAGTCCCGGCACGAGCGTGGATGTCGTGTTGTCCCTTCGCTTCTCTTCACCCTCATTGGTTCTTAAGACCTATGTTACTTGGCGAATCTTGCTACTCAGTGCAGCAGTACCCGATGAACAAATTGTTGGGGTCTGAATATACACAGGATACTGAATTTGCCATAACTTCCAGTCCCTAGTAATTTGGCCCATTCAAGCGTAACGAAGGGAGTTCGAGCTCACACAAATGCGAAGTTCACTGACAAATGTAGCAATACTTAACTTCGTTTCATATGATAATTCAATTATTCAACAATATCAAATAACTTGCTTAAATATATCTGCTTCAGTCGTTTTATTTATTCAAACGATGTTTAACAAATGTACGCGTTATAAAAGATTGTTAGAAATTCTCGACATATTAAAACTCTGAAATGCTCGCAAGCGTTTAGATGTAACCTTGTGATCGATAAAGCCTTGTCGCGTAGCTCAGTAAACCTACGTTAACCCCAGTGGGTTACATATTATAACCGCATTTGGTCGTGCTCTTGGTAAAGTGATGCCGCCAGCGAATGTCAAGTCTACTCGCTACGCCTCGCCCTAAACTTAGTCGTCTCCAAGACCACAGAAGTTAATTATTAACCGGAAAATAGCACTGCGAAAGCGAAACGCATCAGATTAAAACCACGCAAAGTTACCACGATAACCCTTCCGAGGTCACGTCATAAAGAATATTATCTTTGTTGCGTTAATAGAGATTATCAAACTTTTTCTCGAGAAATATCACATTAATCTAAACTTATGTTCCTCAAAGCATATATTTGCTGTGAGGGAATTGTTCGCATTAAAAAAAAGTGGTGCCATTTGTAATTAAGTAACTCTCATACAGAAAAGAAATTGTTTTATTCGTGTAGTTCTGGCAAAAAAAAAACTATTTTCAGAAATATTTACAAAAAATTGTTTTCTTGAGTTATCGGAAATCCTTTTTAAAACTAATTGGTCTGCAAATATTTACATGGAACTTCTTTATTTAGAAAACTAATAAATTTCCAAACCCGTGTTATTGATATTCGTTCCATTAATATAGCAACACTACTAAAGTAAATTTGTCTGACAAATTTACGGTAGTTAATTTTTCCCTACTGTGTGGGAAATTTATTTTCCCTTACACAATGCATACCGTTTCACGAATTAGTAAGGGCAAATTATCGTGCGAAATGCGCAAAACTTTCTTCGTACTTCGTAAATAAAAGATTGATCGAAAGTTTGACAAACGTTAGAAAAGCAACGTTGTTCGTAAATCTTCAATACTCAGCCGATCTCCGTAGCGTACCCGTTTTAGGTACGAGAGGTGCTGGGTTCGAATCCCTGAGCAGGAAGTGTAACATGACATTTTGAATATTTTGTTTCTCAATTTATTAAATGGCTGTAATTGTTTCAAAGATTTTCGTTTCAAATTTCTTCATCTACACATTCTTGAATCCACGTTTTCAACAACAGAGAAGAGGTTTTCTGACGAATTTAATGTAAATATAACAAATAATAAAGTTTTGAAAGAAAATTTATGATATTAAATTAATTATTGTAGCACACTTCAAAAGAATTTTATTTTAAATGTAATTCTGCTTTGTTATTTTAAGAAAACTTCATGAACTAAAAAAAAACCGTGTGACAAAGCATAAAAAACCAAAGAATACGAGCAGTATTGGAACCCAAAACCTGTAACAAATCAGTGAATTATATTAACCTCTAACCCAACACGAACAGTTAAAAAAAAGTTGCTAGTTAAGTACTTTTCATTATTTTTTTAGCAGTTACGTGTGTTAGCTATATATGTTGTTTCATAAATAGCAAAATTTCTGTTTGTTATAAAATTGTGTGTTTTTTTCAATTATTCAAAGCTGTTACTGAAGAGCAAATCTTTGCTTAATGGAGATATAGTTGAATATAAAAAGTAGTCTAGTTATTAGCGAATACTGAAACATTATTTATAAAAAGTGTATTTGTTAGGATCCAAGGTGTAAGGCAAGATGGTATAGCACTACCGCCAGAAAATTAAACAAATTAAAAAACCCGTTAATGAGGTACAGCGTAAGATGTCTACTGAAAACATGAAAATATCACATTAGTCCATAACTTGAAATTTACCCGCACTGTGCAAATATACGCCAATTTTCCTTTACATGTCAGTGTAATTTTACTGAAACCAAGATACACCTAGTTGACCTATATACCATACTTCTTTTAAAATAGCGAAAAGTACAGTTTGGTCGTAAATGTTATCTGAATTGTTCCTACAACAGTTTTTCTGGAAAATCAACATTCTTCTCTGTGGAAGGAACAATTAGTATAATTATTTTACAGGACAGATTGTTACATTTAAAGAACATTCTGTTGTCGGATAGTACCCACAACCAAACTGGACTGTTAAATACTCTTTTTAGACAGAAGTATGGTACCTACAAAAATACTTATCTTTCAGTGTTGCTACAGATTTATGCGATGAAATTTTCTTCAAATTTTTTTTTCTTCTCAGTTAGCACTCAAGGATCGAGTTATTAGTAATACTTCTAATTTTAAACTTGCGTTATTAAGGACGTTCTGTATAACCGTCACGAACACTACGTGCGTATATGTGGTGGTCGCAGTTGGTGTTGTTTCCGTCGTCATCAACAGCAAAAACTGAGGCGCGCATGTTTGCTGTATCGCTGACTTTGTGTCCGTTTAAATTAAATCCCTGTTTCATTTCTGCACCGGAAAAAAAAGGAATTCGTTTGATCAGGACGCAGTAATAAACGTGCGTATGCTATACGTTTCAGTGAAAAAAAATATATAAAAAAACGCGCGGGTTCTGTCACCGAAACAAATATACCACACTTTTATTGGCTGGCGGTTGTTTGTAACACAGCCGGGCTGATGAGGGACCACTGTCGTTATGTCAGGCTTACGAGCAAACAGAAGCCGGTTTCAGAGTGAAGGCTACCCTGGAAGAGGATTCATAGGGTCTGTGATGTGACTCCTCAGTTCAAACTGTCTGAACTGCATTCCATGAATAAGAATTCTTAAGAGTGAGTGATAGTCACCATCTTGAATGTTTGTAATTTGTGTCATAACTACTCTTCTGGGTAAATTCATGGAACTTTGACTTAACTGCGGAATAGAATACGTACTGGTAGTATTTTCCATAACTCTTGTTACAGATAGAACTGCAGTTTAGAAAGTGATAAGAACTTTCCAACTGCAATTCGATCTGAAACAACAGTTACGACGAAAATATATTTACGGTGTCTAAAATTCTATAAAAAAATCAACCCAGAAGGAATGTTAAGATACAAAATACAAAAATGCAAGATGGTGACTATAACTCACTCTTCAGGTCTCGGCCGACAACAATTTTCATCGACGTATTTATATTTGTATATTTGTACCAGATAGTTTTTATTATTTTATACATAGTTATGACTAAATTTGGCTCTTGTGAAATATTTTTATCTCCCAAAGTTTTAAGTAATGTTATTTATTTACTTACTTATTTACTTAATTGGACGTTTAATGTTCCCTCGACCAGAACAAAGCCTTGGTAGAGAAACACGGAGTGAAGGGGGCAGGAGTCGGCCAGGGCATTTTTAATTTCAAATTTCAGTTCAGCTTTTTTTAATAGAAAAACATTTAATTTTTTTTTGTTTCTACATAGGAGAGACAAAGTAGCTTAGATCATCGTTATTCACTTTCAGTTTTTTTTTTTTCAGTTTGGTATGTCAGTTGGTTTAAGTGGCGTACATAAAACCGCAAAACGCAAATTTTGATGTTTACCGAGTTGTTACGCGAAAACTGTGAGAGATAAACAACTTTATAAGAGCAAAATTTAGTCACAATTTGTGTCTAACATATGAATATAAATACCTGGTACGATATCAAATAAATTATGACGTTGACAATTGCTGCAGAACGTGCCTTGAACTGTGTTGAAAACAAAACTTTCCAATTTGCGCAAAATATTGAACAATATTCTTGTTTTTCTGTTAGTGTAAATGGTAAAACTACCCTAATCAGGACACTAAAATAACGTTAGTTGGAAGTAAAAGCAGTTATTTACATCGGGATCGCCTTAGATAATTCACATGCTAGAATTTCGTACACATTCTTTAGTTGACAGAATTGTACAAATTATGTTACAAATGAAAATGCTTTAATGTACACAGTAAAATAAATTGCTTAAAGCAGTGCTACATAAACTAGTTTGGTGTTCAAGCGTGTGGGCCACATACTATTTGGGAAATTTACAGAAAAGGCATGCAAAAGTATTTGTACAGTTAATGCACGGATTTATTGAAGTTTTAATATAATACGTATGGTAGAATTGTCCCCGTACATAAGTGCCTATTTAAGGAAACAGTCCAATATAAACAGGCTTGAAAGAATTTAAAGACCCTTTAACAATACTGACCTTAGAGCCGGCGAAGTGAGGTGAAGTAACAACACAACAGTTATGCCCGAGACAGGATTCGAACCCAGGACCTCTCGCATCGTACACAGGTGCCTAACCAACTACGCCACGGAGGCCGGCAAATGTATATAGATTTTACCGAACTTGTAAAGGAACAATGTAAAACATTTGCTTTATTTGAAAACCTGAACTATGACAACTGTCCCTTAGTTATATAGGTTAAAACTTCCCCTACAGTAAAAAAAAAAAAAAAGTTTTTACAGTGTATTATGCAAAAAATTTCCAAACCCTAGCAGCCAGTTGAAACGATTTGACCTGTCTGCACGATACACGCGTAATGCAACATTATTTTTTTGTATTTCGTGTCTGTAATTAGAAGAGAGTTTAAAATTTGTACGAAAAATTTTTTTGTTAAATTACGACTTTGACGTGTGTACAAACGTTAACTATATAAATTCGCATTTTCTTTATATTCTAAGGGAACGATTAATTTAATGTCTGAACTGTAAGTACTGTTTGATACAAATGCAAAATTACAATTATTTTTACTAGCAGACTAACAGCTTTTTACATGCCTGTCAGTGCTAGTTCACAAACAAAAGTACCGTTCATATTAATTAAAATATAGAATTTATAACCTACGTTAACGCAAACAGTCTCAGTATAGTTTCTTCAGCATCCAATTAAATGTCACTCGAATGGTGACTGTTGGTTCACACGAGACAAGACTTTTTTAATTTGGTCTGTTTTGTTCAAATCGTTTCTTAAGCTATTATGTTACTACGACAGTGACGAAAGATTAAATAATGGCACCTCATATTAATTTTTAAGTTCTACGTTATGACAAAATATAAAATTCCATGTTATTTTATGTTTAAATTAATATCCACCATCCTTAACGTTACGGCTGACTATCATTTAATGTACCAACAAAAACAAAGAAATGTGCTGCTGTCGAAAGTAACGTTGCACCATTTAACTAAATTGTGCCCGGAAATGCACGGGGTCAACCATGGCCGTCTTCAGTAGAAGGCCGGAGTCTTGAATGTGGCAACACTGCATCGGGGGCCTGCTGCCTGTCACTTCTTGGCCACCCTGGTCTCTGCAATGTGTATAGATCCAGCTTAGTGGCGTGTACACGTCTACACTGACTAGGACAGCCAATGAGCGACCGATACAGCGTTGCCACAGTCAACTCTTCTGAATGTGTGGTTAAGAAGTGTTTGTGCATATTTACAGACCGATAGCAACAATAATACATGAAACGTGTCCGTTTCGATTAAGTCCCTGAAGGCTCGTCCTCCGTCACAATATTGGTGTAGTTTATTTTTAATTTTCGTTAAATTCTGCGACCAGAAGTTTTAAATTTGCTATTATTGAGGAAATTTTATTTATCTTGCACTACAACACATTAAACATAACAATTGAAAAGGTAATTTATTTACAGGCTGCAATAAATCCTGATACTTATTAAATTCATAATATGCTGGGTAGATTGAGGCCTAAACTTAAGGCAATTATTCTATATATGGTATACAAATACGTATATACACATATATTTATTAAATTGTTGAAAGTTTTATTTCAAATAGTAATATGAACAAAATTATTGTGACTCGTTTTTCACAATATTTAAAAAAAAATGTACATAGGACACGCATCGTTTGAAAAAAAATTGTTAAAAGAAAACATTATTGTTATTATGATATATAACATTTATCCCGCGTTTTGTGTGATGTGAGAGGGTTTTGCGGCACTTTAACAACGACGTCTTAAAAGCCGATGAGGACGAAATGAGGTGAAGGACAACAAAATATCCTCGCCAGAGCTGTGATTCGAACCCAGGACCTTTCGCACCGTAGACCAGCGCATAACGCTCTACGCTACGGCCCACGTTTTAGAGAAATGGGCCAAGCTTCTCGGTTTTCAAGACTTTTTTTTTACCCATGCGAAAGCTGATATATAGGGCTAGGAATATTTCGCCAGTTCAACTACCAACAACCTTATAACCCATTATCCTGTGTATACCGAAGCCCTACCATTTGTCCATTACCTGCTACTTATTCAGGCAGCAGACAATGAACAAATAGACGGGGCTTGAGTATGCATAGGACATTCTCATTGGATTCTAGCATGTTGGTCGTTGAACTCGCGAATTTTTCCTAGCCCTACTGATATAATAAAATTGCACTGTAAATTAGTTGCAGATTTGTTTTTCTGTGCAGTGCAATTAATTTGAGACAAGCGGTATAAAGATTTCAACTAATTTATCTACGACAGTTAAATTTCAATATTTAACTAATTACCTACTATCATATTGTATTTTGTCCAGACAAAATCATAGTATGCATAGTAAAACCTTGTCAAAACAATTTTCCAGAGCGATTTCACCATAATGGCTCCTGCATAAACCCATATCTCCTTCTCTCCAGTCTAGGTAAGCAGAGGCCTTAAATAATGGGAAATGATGTTTACCTTTACAAATAAACATTCTTTCAACTTAAAGTCCACTAAATAATGTTACACGTGTGTATAATTTCTGATAGAAAACGTACGAAATTTTATTTTGGCGGAGGAAAAAATGTCCCGGTTACTTTTTATTTCTATGTGGTACGTTCAAAAAAATGTTTGTCCTCAACTCCTTCCTTTTTAATTATTCACGTCTTATTGTTTAAAAGTTGCGAAGTTCAATGCGAACCCGACTTGTCTTAAATTTAACCACCACTGAAAGAGAAACGCAGACAACCTAGAAGCTAATTTATAAATACATTTGAAGTTACAATAAATACGAATAACTCTAACAATCATATAATTGAACTCTTTTAACTGTCAAGTTAAAGTAACATATAAAACTTCAGAATTTTCAGATATATGCAGCTAAAAACGGAGTATCTACGAATGAACGAAGATAAATAAATGCGTAACTGAATAACAGTGAACTACAAATGTAATCATATCAGAAAACAGCTAATATTTACAATCTGAAACGTACATTGCACAGCGTAATGAGAGAAACGCGACAGAAGCTAACGCCAGGAATATTCAGTTCCGCATTTTACTCGCTACATAAACCTGTATTGGTCACAGGCAGTAGAGACCGGTGCGCGAATTCTGCGGCCGATCACATTTCAGTTTAACGAGCTACATGTGACAAGCACCTATGGTTTCAGTTCACTTGGGCAATCGGATCCACGGCAAGTTATCAGAACTACCTCCTCACATTTGCAAAGTTTGACACACCATTCGTGCTAAAGCGTCAGTTTTTAAGGGGCCTCCCTATCTGCGCATGAAATGCGTTGCAGCTACTTGTGAATATTCTCTTTTTGCCGAAACTACTAAATGCGCATTGTATTTGTACATCTACGAAAAGAATACACACTTCGAACGATGCATCTATAGTTACAAAAATTCAACACGTTTATTTAAAACATCATTTTTGGGCACCTCAAAATGGCCAAAACTGAGTATCTTCAGACTGCTGTATCTGAAAAAATAACCGGATTCGAAATACACAGCTATAGAAACAAGCGTTAGACTTTGAACTATGCTAGCCACAAATAAAGTAATGTGGTCATCACTTAAAGTCCCATAGGAAAAAGGAGTAGCTTTCACGGTGAAGGGATAATGCATTACATCATGGCCGTCTTTAGTAGAAGGCCGGAGTCTTGAATGTGGCAACGCTGCATCGGAGGCCTGCTGCCGGTCGCTCATTGGTAGTTCTAGTCTGCACCAAAGCTGCATCTAGACACGATACGTCGATACAGAGACTAGGGCAGTCAAGATGTGACAGACAGCAGGCCCCCGATGCAGCGTTGCCACATTCAAGACTCCAGCCTTCCAATAAAGACGGCCATGATTACGTACGTCGGCCAACAGCAACCTTACCGCTCCTGTCTCACACACACAAACGCAGCCTCTCTAGGGAGGTCCCTTAAGACTATCCCGTCCTTCACCAAACCTTAGTAAATTTACTTCATTATCGTTTTATGGAGTAACCCATAGCCACCTTTAGTAGAAGGCCGTGGCCTTAGGTCTACTTCGTCTCGCCTGAAGGCTGTGGCTTCCCATGATTCGCCGGGATGTACAGCAGAATAACGAATCAGGTACAACCACTGCCTTTGGCGAATTAAAATATGTGTTAAATTGACCCTTCCTGCCAGGGTTGTCAGATCTAAGGCCGCGGCCTTCTAATAAAGATGGCTATGAGTAGGGACCCTTGTTTTTCGCGAAAAGAATTTTGCCCCAGATTGTTTCAGTGTCTTACGTACACATCTGCAGTTCTGCTTCATGATTATTGGCAGCGTGTCTATGTGAGAAACCGTATCTCATTTGACTGAGCCAATTACAACAACGTTCCTTCAACACCGCACGTCTGTGATTTGACGGTAATATCCCAAGGCTCGTGACAGTTAAAATATCCAATCACTGACCACGAAGCAGAACTACAGATGTGCACGTAAGGCACCAAAACAAAGTGAGGCAAAATTCTTTTCGCGAAAAACAGGGGTCCCTATCACCGACGTAACAAAATGACACGGCAATAATAAAATTTATGAGAAAGTATTGTCTTAACATTTCGACGGTCACGTGCCTTCCACGAAAATTGGTTTCGTTTAGAAATTTTTACTAGACACTCGAGATGCAACATAAATTTCGTCTGTACTAAACACGCAATTAAGTTTTTTAAGATTCCTTTTCCATGGTAATACATGTTGCAATGAAGTAATTACGGACAAAGAACGTTGCTAGACAACGCAAATGTAATATTTTTATATTATTAATATGAGTTTATTCTATAGCTAAATATTAGCACGAGAAAAAAATTCTTTCTCAAAAACCGTCAAGCTAACAAGAGCCACAAAAAACCGGCTTTCGTCTCTTGTGTGAATTTTGCCAGATGACTTGTAATTGATTATTCTAGTTTACATTTTTTTGCAGAAATTGTTTATCTATATAAAGGAATTGAAAAGGAGACATTTAACTTCCAATAAAAATTTGTGTAATTTTTATACTATTTTTAGTGTCGAGGTACTAAAAATGAATGAACATTTCTGAAAAATAAGTCCATAACTTTCAAATAAATACTTCCAAACAAGCTGCAGCTATGAGAGTTAAAGCCAACATACTGAAAGAAAGTTCCTAAACAGTAATGATAGATATTAACCTATAATAATTTCCTATATAGTAATGAAGTTTTAAACTTATACACAAGAGGAGTCGCTCAACATAATTTCAGCTTGTAAAAATAGCAAATGATGAACACTGTTAGGAACGCGACTATTGATGTATTAGAAACAATTTTACTATAACTACATTCTAAACATTATTATTAGAGATGATGGTTTATCGCGGGAAAACTTGACTATTTGCTGGGCTTCAACGTACGTCCAGCTTATGAAAAGATATCTGGCTTTCACTTGTACGTGGAGCTGTTGCCCTATTTGACTGAGCCAATAATAATCCCGCTGCTGTAATATTCAGTGTATGTTATTGGTCTGCAGACATCCACGTTATGTTAGTGTTTTCAAGGCTATGTTCACACAAAAAATTTTCGCGATATACCATCATCCCTAATTATTATGTATCGGGATGGTAAGCTTGCAAGTAACTTTTTATAGCTTAGAGTAAAACCGACAGAATATATAGTTTTAAAGAGTTGCGCCATTTTGCAATGCAGCATGATACATAACTATACATATTTCTGGCGGAAACATCTGGCAGTTTTTGTCCCTCTGACGTAAGCAGTGTCTTGTATTTCGTTTGCTGTTCTGTTTAGTGCCTAACATTATGTCGTGCTGCCACAGATACGTGACACAAGCATTGCGCATTAAATACTGCGAGCAGTTCGGTGTACACTGCATGATTTTTCATCAAGTTGGCAATGTTGATAAGAACAATTGGCGCAAGATAAAAATTCTGAGGGGTAATTAATTCCATTACGTGTAAATGAATCAAATTACACATTACAAGGACAGTTAAATGGAAAAATTCAATTTACATTCGAAAATCTGTACACGTTTGATTAATTTTTGTTCTTACTTATTGCATATATTACAAAAAAACATTATCAATGATGTAAGAATTTACTCAATACTTTCGGTGAGCGTTAGATTCTAACTCATACGCCTTCCACTTACAATCCAGTTCAAGAAGAGACTAAGAACTAAGGCAAAACGTATAGGTATATTCTAAGATTTTTGCTGCCTGTATTTTCTGTTGACCTGACCCTATTTTTTTTTTTTAATTATATTTTAAGTCTGACGTGTTTTGTATTACTACAGCCACAATTTTGCGGCGAATATATTTTTTCACCATTTGGTTTCAATGTCTTATGTGTATACCTGCAACTATGCTTCATGTTCAATGATTATACTTCATAATCACGTGTGTGATTATCTGGCGGCTGTCACGAAACGCATTTGACTACTGCAAGCCAGTAGTAAACAAGGAAATGATCCTCAGAGCTATCGCTTGTAATGTTGTAAGCCAATGAATAACCGACTGTATCCAGAGCGTGTACAGGACTGAGCAATCTAGGCTACTGCCAGATGAATCCGCGAAATTGACGTACCTCTGTAATGATAGTATGTTTTAACTGTCTCTCGTCTTGGGTTTCTACTGGCAAGTCACAGACGTATGATGTCACAATAACCTTATTATGATTGGTGCAGTCAAATTAGAGACGGGTCTGAACAAAGACACGCTTCCAATAACCATAAAGCAGAGTTGCCGATTTGCACATAAAGCCTTGAAGTTGTTTCAAAAATCTCTTCGCCGTAAAATCGTGACTGTATGTATTACCTATTCCTTCTTATCGTGATTCCACTCTCGTTTTAGGATGACTTTCTTGCCTACATATAACAAAAGTAAATAAAATTCTATGCGTTCGGACCCCTGTTTTTCGCAAAAATAATTTTGCCTCACATTGTTTCCGTGCCTTACGTGCACAGCTGCAGGTCTGCTTCGTGGTCAGCGATTGTAAATTTTAACTCTCACGAGGTTTGGGATTCTTCCGGCAAATCACAGACGTGTGTTGTTGCAGGAACGTTATTCTGATTGGTGCAGTCAAGTGAGAGACGTCACTTCACATTTACACGCTGCTAATAACCATGAACCTGAATTGCAGAAGTGCATTTAGGCACTGAAACAAACTGGGACAAAATTCTTTTAGCGAAAAACAGAGGTCCTTAACTATGCATTTTCCTGCTAATCGCAGCTAATCCTGCGAAATTTCATACAGAAATTGTAAGCGAAATTTCAGTTTTTCTAAACATTTCCAGTGGAGTCTACAAATTTTTGGCTCTTGCGTTGTTACAAATTTGTCTCCGCGCCGTACATTATAAAGTAACTAATATTTGTTTTTATACAAATATATTTTTTTTTTCGGAAATCATTTAAGATGATCGTGTATTACTAGGATAAGAAATAATTTAGCGAGCCCAACTACCTGCATGCTAGAAATCACTGTCTGGTGTACATTCAAGCCATGACCATCTATACGTTAGCTGATACTCACAGAAACGTCAGACAATTGACGAATTTCAATCAGGATTCAAACTCACGACTTTCAGCACGTTAGTTTACTGTTTAAACTATAAGTAAAACACGAACTAAGTACTTTTGATTATTGTTTACTAGTTATGAATGTTACGTTCCTAGAACCTTTCCCTAGTATAAACATTTCTGTTTGAAGTAAAATTTGAATTTTTCAAAGTAGCACAACTTTATAGTGACTCAGCGAGAAACGGAGCGAAACTGTACCTTACTAAAACTGAATTATCCACATGAGCAGAACAACAAGAATAATAATTAATATGTTGGTCTAATGGAAATATTAATGTACATTTAAATGTAACTTAACGAATCAAATAATTCACTTTAAGCTACGAGCACCCAACATCAGCAACGCGCTTGCTCTGTAAAGGATGGTACAATATATATTACATGAAGACCAAGTTCATGTGAAATTGTTGATACATTGTAGTTACAGATTTGAACTGTAGATATAAAATTACAGATAGATAAGTAGAATTCGTACTGATTAATTAGTGAACTATACTTATAATTAATTCTGTTTCATCAATCTGCTATCTTCCCACTTCTTTTATCAGTCAACATTGACATAACAACAGATTCCCTAGTGAAATACCTTGCCAGTTATTGAATCCAAGAAAGTTACAATGATTCTAATATACAGTGCAGACAGATATGAGTAGCAGGTCTCGATTTTTGTTACTCCAGTCATGATTAACCATGGGTAGAGCTACGATTTTATGGCAAAAATATTTTTGCACCGTTGTTTCCATGTCTTACGTGCACAGCGGCAGTTGTGCTTCATGGTTATTGGCACTGTGTCTTCATTCAGACACGTCTCTTAGTCGACTGCACCAATCATAGTAAGATAATTGTGGCACAGTACGTCTATGATTTGACAGAAAATTTCGAGAAAGGTGAGATTTAAAACAACAAATCATTTACCATGAAGCTGAGCTGTAAATTTGCATATAAGACATTGAAACCAATCAATGCAAAAAATTTATACCATAAAATCGTTGCTGTAACTATGAGCAATGTGTATTTTTCTTTTATCTCTGCATTCACTTTTTTATGGAACACGAAGTTGTTTACAGTGTTCACTATTGGGGATTTTTCATTTTGCGACCCAAAAATTATTTACTAGCGGATTCAAAATAATGCAGGCTGACAATGAGAAGATTTGTAACTTATAACTGTGCTAATATTACTTAATAACAAACGTATTTATCTTATTTTAAAAAGCCCATCTTGGTACAACACGCGCGTAACGTAGAAAAATAACACCAGGGAAGTGATGTCCGTCTTCCGTTATGTTTCAGTTCAGATCCCGATGATTCCCCACGTTCGCATCGATAAATTCTCATAGATTAACTCTCTCTCTCTAGTAATGGCAGCCTCCAAGCTTTTCAATACACATGGTTTATTTCGTATTCTCGATCTTTAACGTGGCTTTTTGCCCATTCCTCCATGCGGTTTGCAGAGCTCCGGGCAGCAGATGTTCATTCGAAACTCAACGTGTGCGAGTGATGCTTGTCCAGGGATTTTTATTCGAAGAACGTTTCACCCGTATCTGGTTGTCCAATAACATTTACGCTAATTTTATAGTGGCATAAACTGTGTCTGGTTATACTTCCTTCAGTCCTACAAGGTATGAAAATTCTTGTGCTAAGTAATGAAAATTGTATTGGCGGGTAAAACACACCTTCATGTTTTTATATAACGTCATAAGATGATAGCGTACCAACTAAGATATTTATAAAGGCGATCTGTCAGATAAAACACCGCACGCAATTTCATTAGAATGCATCTATAGAGATCAGGGTGAGATGTGATGTGCGTGATATTTCGCCCTTCCAGACTTCGAACGCGCTGAGCATGTCCACTTATGCAGCACACAAACAATTCCACTTGATCAGACCTGGGGATCCTGTAGGCCACGGCACATTACCGAACATGGAAAAGACATGAATTGGAAGCAAGTCTCGTAAATGGTTCATTGAAACTATGGCAGAGGGTGTTATAGCCCCGTCTTGATGAAAACATATGATATCAAGTATTCAGTTTTGTGAAATAATGTTCTTGACCATACTGTCATACTCCCAACTATAGGCTACATTTAAAATATGGTAAGTAACTGAAAACTTACTTTGATATTTGCGTTGTATTTGTCATCAAGTACTATTTTCACCGAAAATAGTGGCAGATTAGCTATGTAAACTTATTTGTAGCTAAAATTAATTCTTTAAGGAGAGCAAGCATTGCTTTATCTTTATATTTTTCCTTCTACACAAACCTATGTAGGTGTCATAGTTAGCAACGATGTCCAGCTAAACAGCGAAGTGTGATGTCTTCCATTCCATAAAAAGTATTTATGTAAGTGTTGTAATCGGAACATAGAATATAATAATAATAAACATCGAAGTACTACACATTCGATCCATTGAAAAGCATTTTGATAGTGGTTTTTTTAAAGGCCAGGTGCAACAAATGTGTAACGATCCTGCCATATGAATATCGTGCTAGCATTTATCTCACTTTTTTACTATTTCCAAATTTCAATTAAGTCTTTACAACTTAAAAACTAGCAATGAAACCATTGTGCTGAAATTACGGTGCGCATGACTAGTGTAACAAAACTGTTATAAGATATTTCGTATTTATTCTGTAAATATCTACGTATTCGTTAAGATTTTTTTGCCTGCACGAAATTTTTATAAAATGAAACATCGACTGCTACACTAGTTGCTTGTTAATTCAGTAATACGCCATTATTGGTCCTGTAATATGTTACTTATTCATTACTGGTTCAGAGATATCCAGTAGTGAAATTATTAACCAGCTAGAAAATGTACATTAGACTACATTATAGCTTTCATTCATAGGAGACAGTGAGTTTTGATATCTCTGTCAACTGGCTTGTCTGGCTTTGGCCATAAATACGACGTGCAAGGAAAAATTTAAAAACAGCTAATGAAATCAAAGTGCGAAATGTGTCTCCTTATTGAAACATTTTGCTGCCACATTATTTATCACACTCACACCGAATTTTTACTGTCAGCGCACAGCCATCCAGTGTGTTTGGGCTTAGTTTAAATCCTAATCCTCGATTCCCTCTCTCACAAATATAGCCTTCCGAAATAAATGGATGCCAGAATAACCTAAAACCTGTCAAACAATCCTCTTCCTCGCCAAATGGAAAACCGCGCGTGTTTAGTCACGTGGCAGCGTACGTGCAGAGAAAACCATGTTTACGCAAACACAAACATTGCTTTCACTGTACAGTAAAAAATCAAAAACTCTTCCTCATGTTTTGCAAAAAATTGTGAAAGCAGCTTTTGTTGTTGACTGACAAACGTTTATCGTTTCTTCTTTTAACGGGAAATGTGACTTTGCTGTCTGTCGATGTAAGCGGCACTTTGTAATTTAAAAAAAAAAAACTTTTGAAATTAAAAAAAAATAACTCCTTTATTTAAATGATATCATCAGATATAGTGGAAAACTTCAAGAATCTTCTGTGCAACCGTTTTTTTTAATTATAAGCGGCTTGCATCTTGTATGATTCAGTAGCGTTGCCAGAATTTATTGTCGGGTGTTGGTAGGTGGATATTTTTGTTGCAAAGTATTATGCACATATTCCTACTTACAAACAGACACTGAATTATCATTGAATTTGCTCGCTTGGAATAATGTAGTTGTGTTCATTTCATAGATACTTGCAGATAGGTTTGCATTTGTATTGAAATTTGAGGTAGTTCGGATATATATATATATATATATATATATATATATATATATATATATATATATATATATATTCCGATATGTCCTCCCCTTTGGCTGCTGCCCTGGTGTAAGATCAGGGGGGATGTGCTAAACAATTTTGTTGTAAAATCAGTTTTTCAGCCAAAGTGTTTAGTCTAATTGTATTATCAAAATTTTCTCTTCAACAAAGCAGAGAATGTTATATTGTTGGTAAACTGCTTGACATAATTGATAATGGAGTCTTTAATATTAATTTGTAATGCAGAGTCATTGCAAGAAATTTCTTGAAAGTTAATCTACAATTCTCTCAAGTCGAAAACAACTTATTTTGGCGAGAAATCCTTATCTCACGTAATTGCGTAATATCACGTTTTTCTCATCGTTCAGTTTTTCGTACTGAATAACACTCTTTTGTCTTATATTTTGTAAGATTCTCTATTATACTGTGTTAACATGAAATACATTGGTTGTTTCGTATATTTTGATCTTTAGTTTCACGTTCCATATCTAGAGACTCAGAAATGTAACGAGTTCAAATAACTGCCGGCTGAATTCCACAGTCCAGTGTACACTCTCCTCGGTTACTTGCTCATTGGCTGTTGCGCCAGTGAGTCAGTGGGTATTCACGTGCAGGAATACTATTGGTTCAGAGTCCTCAAGGTTAACAGTAGTAAACAGTGACCTATTCTTGCAAGTAACTCATATAGGCCGTTTAGGGTAAAATTTCAATCTGGATTGAAGCTGGAGTGGACTGAGGAATCCAGATTGATATTTTAACTATATAATCACTTTATTGCTGTAGACTGAACTAGGAGAGAAGCGGGATAATCCACTCCACTTGTTGAGGTGGACTGGAGTGAAGAATCCGGATCGAGACTTTACTGTCAACACAGATTGGACTGAAAAGAAAATGCGCGGGACAAAGTTGCCGCCATATTGTGTTGTTATGTGTTGTGGTTAGGTTATAAAAGAACAGTGAACACATTATAATTTAAGAGAAAGTATTAAAAACAGGTATTTGTAAACCTAAACGGGTTTTACAAAGCAAACGGAACAAGACAAGTAGTGCATCTCATGAAGAAAAGCTTTATTTGGAGCAACTCTTATTTTTCGTTTGTCATCTGTTCTCTGCTTCGTACTGTCGCCGATAGATAGCATTATTTCGTTTTCAGTCCAGGTTGACTTCAACTTGGCTCTTGTTCACAGTTCAATCTGGATTGTAATATTTACCGTAAACGCAGTTCGTCAATCCATGTTCGCTACACATTCACTCCGAGTTGACTCCACTTCAGGTTCAGTCTGGATTGATGTTCTACCCTAAACGCAGTAATAGGAACATGACTTCGAACCCGTGCATTTGCGGATCTCTGTCCATAACTATCAAGTTGTATTTGCCCAACTACGCGTCACCGCTGCTGTAAACAAATATTGCCGCCGAAGCAGTTGATGGCTAGTGACGTCACGGAGTGAGCAGACGTGCGGGTTTCAAACGTAACATTTTCATTCGATCATCATTTTTGCAAAACTTATCTCTATGTCGTGATACTTTGTAGATACATTTGTTTCGTATCATAGCTTAAAAAGGAAATGTCAGCTAACCATTTGCGCGATGCCTGTTCAAAGACAACATCCACACAAATTGTCAACATTGGCTTTCCAAAACTACCAACCGATTAACACCTGTTAATGACTTTTCGAGCCACTGATTTTTGGCGAGAAAGTTTAGCAGCTTTTTCTTTATTGCCTTATGAGAACATCTGTAGCTCTGCCATATGGTCATTAATTGGACCACATAGATGCGTTGTCGCAGTAAATTGGTTCTGATTGGTACATTCAAATAAGTGACACCTCAGCGCAAATAAACTCTGCCGATAACCATGAAGCACAGCTGCAGACGTGCAAAAATGCGTTGAAACAAAGGGGCGCAATAATATTATCACGAAAATCTGGGGTCCCTAACAAAAATACTAGTGCAGAACTAACCACAAAAAAGTGAATCTCAGAGTTAATTGGTCAGATGCAAGGACGAAATACGAAACCTAATTGACGTACAGGGAGAAAACGGCGGAGGGCAATTTTGTTATAAATATTAATAACGACTTAGTTTTTCTACACAGCAATGAAAGATAAACACGAAACAAAACACCCAACATGAACGAAGAAACAAATTTGAAGAGCACAACACTGTACATAGTACGAATAACTGTTAGAGGGCACAAGTTTCAATAAAATAATGATGTGGCTGTTATGAACAAACTAATTACTCTAAGATAACCCAAGTTTCATGCAACCAAACATACATATTTCGAGAGTTCTTGTACATTTCCGTCTTCAGACTTGAAACGCAAATGATTATATACTATTACTAGTAAATTTTATATCACGGATTGAACAGAAATAAATACACCGTCTGCATTAGTTTTTGTCAGTGTCTTTAGCAACGTTTTTTTATTAATAGTATGCGTAACACATAAATAGTTTACCGTACCAATAAGATAAATTCAACTTGTGTTCATCGAATTATGTTTACATAGAGCCAAGTATTCAAATATGAAAAAAAAAAAAATTGTATGTATGCGATTGCATAGATATCATGTTGTAAAACACGTACACCGATAGCCAATATTCGTATGTCATTTTCTAATTCAAGTTACCTGTACAATGAGACTGAGTCAGTTGTAGTGAAACAAATTGGGCAGCAGAAAGTGTAGTTAAAGGAACAGTGATAGCAGATGACAGTCTGTCTAATGTGTTACCATAGATACACGTAAAAGCATTTTCTTGCAGTGTTCCTTGATGACTGCGGATATAAGGTTGAAATCCTCGGGCGGCTGCTACCAAATCGCCCGAGAAAGTCAAGATGGAAGATTATAAATAAGAGCCTCGTAGTTCAGACCAGGTCCTTCTGAGAGAAAGTTACTCTCGGTGGAGGAGAGGCTGAGCGAACGGAAGAATGGTCATCGACAAGGCTGGAGCGAGCGATCAGCGACGAGAATTGATTTTGGATGGCCAGCGGCAGTCCACGAGAGAGGTCACAGCCGATCGGCAAAAAACGGATGATCCACGCAAGTCTTTGCTACGGTCTATTCTGAGAGCGTGAAATCGCCCTCGAGACAAGAGGAGACAGTCTGTTACCACAACGTCAGTAATTGGAGAACGTAATCGAGAGTAAATGCCTCATCCGGAAGTAAGGTGCAGTCGTAAAACAGCAGGAGCTCACAATAAAATGACTCACGTAATGTCTACCGAAATTCGATTAGGAGGACTAAGAAGTTTAGTATGTCTTCTTCGTGGTTGAGAGGACTCTCATTTAACCAGCCTTTGAAGTAAAAACCCCCCTTAAGTGGGTAACATTTGAAGCTTCCAAACGATGCTGTTGATTTGACGTCTCGTGCACATTAGAACAGACATGCGTAACAAAGGTTGCAACTGAAAGGTAGGTACTGGATTAATTGCGTCCTCAGTAAACAAAGGCTTGATAAAGAAACACTAGACAGCCGTCTCAATCACCCTGTTGGCTACAAAGCGTATTTTCTATGTGATTAGCCCGAGCAACGAAGGGGGTGGAGATCGTATCGTATCTAATCGTATCACCTCTCTATTCCTAGAGAAAGACTTTGGCCAGTGTTTTCATTCTACTGGGAAGGCATACAAAGACGTTCACCGCACAGTTTCAGTTCCTCCTGAAGGATTCAGTAATAGTAATGTCACTATGTCGCAATCCTACCCGATTGCTCGGAGAATCCACACTAATAGAGAGTCCGAATTGGCGCGCGACAGCCAATCAGGCTCGAGGTGGCAAAGGAATTAGGGACGGAGTGCTCTGACGTCATCGAATCGACCACCAGGGCAGTTCGCTTCCCCACAGTTGGCAGCTGTGTGGCAGGGGTCATGTTGTTGTTGCCGGTCGTGGAGCTACAAATCACCCAGCCACGACCACTCGCACGGATAATCCGTCTCGCGACCGAGCCGGGGCGAGCAGATAGGGACCTTGCTGTTCCTACGTAGCCGCAGGCTAACTGAGTTTCCGGCTGATTGCACAACTTGGGAAACATCCCTTGCCTCAGTACTATCACACGAATTAACCCAAAGTCTCCTCGTCTTATTTAATGTTCAATGTTTCCGAAAACAACTCAAATAAATTTCTTTTACCTCTATACGAATTGTAGCACATTTTCTGTGGTTAGTTTGTAGTTCATAAGTATATATTGTAGAGATATTGGATTAACACTGACATATAATGCCATTTACATGTTAAATTAAACTTTGATATAAGAACAAAATACCGTACACAGAATAAAATGAAATTCTATGCTAACCAGTAACAAATAACTAGCATTATTGGAACACCTTTACGAACTAACTATACGTAATAAGTAAACATATATTAAAAGAAAATGACTCGCACTTCAAAGATTCATTCACACTAATCTGCAACGACGTTTGTCAGCATATTACGCTCACGAATAGCTTAACACTTCAATTAAACTTGGGGTATGTTAGTAAAAGCAACTATTTTTATAGGCGTATTACTGTACTGCGCGTCTCAATATTGGCTGTAAATATGTTAGAAAGGCAATTAATGTCCATACAAACAAATTACGACGTTCACATTGTAGCATGTTAGCCCGAGTAAGCTCGTTCATGTATGGCGTGTTACATTAGGAACCTAACGTCCACGACATATCATTTAACAACAGGATGTTGTTTGTGTCATGGATTGGGATATGGGAATTTCTTTTTATTATCTGACAGCAGACTGGATTCCAAATTACTGTGTACTCTCTGACTTCTACTGTTGGCCGGTAGTTTGTAAGACAAGTCTTAAAGGACCTTTCGAAACCAATGATATAAGTTCAACTGTAAAATGCTCACTATCCTGTAATGCGGGCTCACAAAGATATGAAAGGTTAGAGCCAATAACATCACAGAGTGTGTTTGGGTAAGTACATGGCAGTAAATTCTAGGTTGTCTCCAAATTCCAAAGCGAAATTTGCACTTCTCCAGTCATGGATTATTGTGCACTATTCTCACACATTAACTTATATTTTGTTAACTTACTGTAAGGAAATTATAAGTTTTTGTATGTTAAAAAAAGTTTTCTTCCCCAAATTCAAAGGAAAATAATTACGAACGCTAGTAAGACTCTCTTTGTTGGACGCTAGTTGCTTTTTAAATACAGTAGGAACCATGAATAATTTATTTTGTGCAGCGTATTTTGTATTGCACACTGTGGCTATTAAGTACTCAAAGTAAATGTATACACACTGAGTATCAACTGTGTTTGGTGGCGTCTTTCAGGTAAACCCACATGGTCGATTGGCTTCAATGGTGGTAAAGTGGTCAGACCATTCGCATCTCACCACGGCGTTCTGGGTTCGATTTCAGGCTGGCTAGACCCAGATTTTTCGCATGTTGGAAACGTGGTTTATCTGCCGTTGGTCGACAGTATTCTCGGGGTACTACAATTTCCGCCCTTACCAATCCGTCGCTTTGCCATGTAGGGTCATTCCTCACGGCTCGGCAGACCCTGTAGGGGCCTAGTTCATGTGCCTGGCATATCTCGTGTGTGATTCCCCTTCCTTTCTTGGGTACATTTCCCATACGCTATTAATTTATTGGCTACGATTAAGTCTATAAATGTACAAAAGTGGGGTCCCTCAAAATATTGCTCCAAAAAACTACAACACTATGGCCTCCCTGACCTAGAAAAACTTGACATTTTGTTTCAGAAATGTTAACATATTTGCAAAAAAAAAAGTTTTGCACTTTGAATTTAGAGTGTAACTGACTTAGTCAGAGGCCTGTCGGGTAAGTTAATAGAAACGTTTTAACACATAGTATAACGATATTTAAACAAGATAAATGGGACAGAAAATAAATATTTCCGTAATATTAAAAAGATTTCGGCTCTATGTATTCCAAGTAGTTTTCTGTGATTTTGTTAATTTTTTTTTTTAAACAAAAAAGTCTGTGTTTCAGAGCCCACACATTTACAAAACCATGTTGAAGCAAACGTTCAAAAATGTACTTTCTTTCTATATTAAACAAAGGTTTTCACTTACAAAGCATAACTTACATCTATCTACAACTACTACAATTTCTTAAAGCGGTAAGGTAACTCAGGTTAAGATACGACATATTAAGTATTTTTAAGGCCTTAACATTTCAATAAGTATGCAAAAATATATTAAGATAATATAATTTCATTGCGCTTTTGTGTACGTCAGTAATGAGCAATACGTTTCATGAAAAAAATTTAGTTAATAAATAACGAAACGTAAAAAATACGTAGACTGGCATATTCTCCAGTCGAGTTACCATATGTTGAATGTTTGGTTCAGAAATCGTTAAATATCCGCATTCTGCACGTTAAAATAGAAATTTTTATGGTAGAGGACACCAGGAACTCCCCTTTTTTGAGGTGCTGATATATATATATATACGTTTTGAAGAATGGTAACCCGCGCTTCCAGGATTAACAGCTTGAGTCATCCCTGTACACACATCTTGTGTCAGTTTGGCAACTTTGAGGTACGACACGTTTCTAATTGGTTGGAACTTATTCTTGTGTGTCCTCCATCCACTGCTGATTGGTTAATTACTTCCCGCCATATTGCTGGCCAATGCGGTCATATTTCTAGCTCGTGCGATTTAAGTGGAACTCGTGGTTTAGTAGCAGTGCTACAGGTTTAGATACGCTTT
>PNEQ01070720.1:0-34834 GCA_003012365.1 Medauroidea extradentata
AAAAAAAAAAAAAAAAAAAAAAAAAAAAAAAAAAAAAAAAAAAAAAAAAAAAAAAAAAAACCCTGGTAAAATTGTGTATCGTATGACTGTAAATTGTCTCAAATTTTTTCAAAGCATTTCGTCAAAAATATTTACGTTATTTACAAATGTTTGACCACAGATCAAAATAATGGAGAGAGCATAAGTTAACGTGAAAATTGAATCCATCAACATTGTTTACTGGTCACCATATTGGTACATTTAAAAACAGTGATGGAAAATTCTTCACATGTTCTCTTCGCTAAAATTGCTCCTAGAAAAGTTACGCCCTAGGTCCGGGTCTATACTCATCCATTCTAAGGTTGCAGCTAGCTCATTCAAGTGAACGGCAGTACAATTTTTGCACAGTATAAATTTCATTTCAAATATTGAAAAATACAAGGTAACTGTGTTACGGCACGATCACAATGTGAGGAATCAAGAGAGAATTCAGTTGCTTTAATTTGTATTACTTTAGCAATTTATATTTCTGCTGCAACCTTAGAGTGGACAGAGTATAGTGACAAATCCAGCCCTGGTTGTCTAACTATGCTACAGTGGCACGTTTAGTAAATTAATAGGTCCTATAGTGAAACGTTAAGCTGGATTCACACCCACCACTTAGCATACGCGCGTACGTACTCGTAAAAGTATAACCACCTAGTTTGCATGCTAGCATTCACATCCTCGCGTAGCGTGCGTACGTACGTAACAGAGTTGATCAACTTTCTACTTCGTACGTACGTACGCTAAGTGGTGGTTGTGAATCCAGCATTTGCTAATGTAAGACTGAAATAAATATTAATTTATATTGAGAAATAATTTATCTCGTGGTCACAAATTATTTAATTCGCTTCGAAAAATAAAAATAAATTACGCCTATTTACTACCGACATTTTGTTACGATCCGCTCATATTTAGATTAATGTTGTTGCGGATCCACGTTAAGTGTGGTTGTGAATCCGGCTTTACAGCGGGACCGTTGCGCCTAATCGGTTTTCGCCTCACATACATAAACAACACCCTTCACCAGACGGCCGCCTTAATTGTAAATAACATCGGTTCTGGGGTCGCGAAGCTTATGTGCGACGCTACACGGGTCTCGACCACCGAAAGCACTTTTGACGAGAAAACCCGCGCTAGAATTAAATATGAGGTCCATCGGCACTATTGCTGCGAGAGTTTTTTGTTACTTCAATACTCACGCTATTATGTTCCACAAGTAAATTGCGGTTGACTAAAAATAGCGATTTACACCATACACTAGCAGACTTTCCAACAAAGAGTTATTGACCAGCTGCAAAACAAACCGTGACCGCAGAAATTCCGAAGATGTACCGATTCCCTATTCATCCCTAACTCAGCAATGCTTTCAGAGTCCCTAATGCTCTGAGTCGCGATGTTCACAATAAATATTTCACCAACTGGTACATCAGAAAACAGAAAACTATGTGGCAGACACCTCTGTTGTAATGGTGACTTCCATTTCATGATTTTCACCTCTTTTTTTATTTTTTTTTTATTTGGAGGTTTCCTGATGCAAGTTCTCTGCTGGTAGAAACGGAATAATTCAAAATAGGACCTTGTTTTGTTGGGTGTCTGGCACTAAGTCCCGCCATGTATTTCACTGTTTTGTTTTATTTTTTCTACGTCACCCACTGTCCTCATTCACACCCCTTTCCCATCATGGCCTCGAGCATGTCGACTGGCCAAATGCCGCTATTCGCAGAGTATCAAAATTGACTTCCATCAAAGAGGAATGTGGCATGTATTAGCACCCACGTAAACGGAGCAAAGGTGAGCGTCGTAGACTATAGGCAACGCGAGCGACATTCGACCACCTCTGCCCCGGTCGGCGAAAGTGGCACACACTGGCGAGACTCGTCCACACACCACGTTAGCCATATGTTAACTATCTTGTACCACACAGGGGGCGTAGCTCAGATGGTAGAGCGCTCGCTTAGCATGTGAGAGGTACCGGGATCGATACCCGGCGCCTCCAGGTAATTTTTTTATTTTTAAACCTAACGAAAGTAAGGGAAATTATTTTCCTGGTTTTATTGCTACAACGTAAATGACTGCACCTACCCAACTTAAAATTAAAACTTACTCGTTAGTTGCAAAGTTATTTTTTAAATTTAAATTTCATATTTTAAAATTTATTTCCCTTTAAATTGTTTATATTTTCGACTAAAAAATGTATTATTTAGTTTACAATATTTCTTCATAAATTTTTTACTGCTATTACATTTTTACTCCATACTTACATTAGATTTTCTTTTCTTGATTATTATATATTATAATTAGTTTAGGTCAACTATAATTTTACCATCTTGTATTTATATACTTTAGTCGTATTATTGAACTATTTACTATCACTTATTACTATTATTTATTTCATTATACCATTAGAAGATCATTACTAACTTATTATTACATTAATAGTAACAAATTTTACTATATTTAATTTTTTATTTGTATATGTTTTTGTTTATTTTATATCAATTGAAAATCGTTTATTATGTTCCAGTTTAATTATTTCATCATTATTAACGTATTACCACATTATTATTTACTATATCGTTAGTTCCACTTTGATATTATTAATCTAACAATTACATTAAAATTATTTAATTATTATTTTATAATACAGTGTTCATTGAGCAATTTTGTGTCATACATACAAAATATTGACAAGTTAGTGATGGAACTGCCATAATTCTTTAGTTAAAGATGTCTTTTTGAAAATGCACAAAGTGACTGAAATTATAAACTAGAACGTACTGCTTATACGCAAACTATCGCAAGGAAACTGCCTCAAAGAGGACCTGACACAAAAAGGTAGATATACAGAAATATATGATGGCGTTAAATGATAAAGAACAACGTAAACAAAAAAGTAAATGCAGATAATCATAATAGCGTTTCACAGACTAAACTGCTATTAAAGCAACTGCTGTTATACAGGTTACGAAAATTGATTGGTGTTTGTCTGATATGGATAGAAAAATGAATGAGACAGTAGCTCCATTTGCGAAACTGTTACATAAACACAGGCATCTACGTCACAACGGAGTATATAAAAAACTACCTTCAGTCATGCACTCCCACTGACTGTACAACTATCTCGAAGATCATATAACAAGTACTCTTTAGGAAAACATGATAATGTACAGTTATAACTTGAATGCATGGATTTCAATGATCGTTGAAGGTATAAATGTTGTTTCAAGGACATTCGCTCTAAGAACTAACGTTTACACACGTATAAACGTAGTGACGTAACTGGTCAGACTACGCGGCTCACAAATGGCGATCAGTATTCCATATCAGGAGGAGGCGTTGACGATTTTCGTAAGTGGAAAATATGACGGACGTTGCTGTTGGTTGGCGGGTTTTCTCGAACTCACGGGGCGTCATTTCAGGTTTTTCTGAGGGGGAGGGGGGGGGCAAGTTATTATTATTTTTTGGTGACAGTGACCTTGTTGCATGTTTTTAATTAATTCAACATGTATAAATTAGAAACTTTAATAATAAAACTTCGGTTTTACGTGCTTGCGTTAGAATTATTTAAATAACAAAATACATAAAAAAAGTCTACACTTTTCCTTCTAAATCCAGGGGGGGCATTTGCCCCCCCCCCCCCCCAAGGCACCTCCTAAATGACGCCCCTGGGAGAACTCTTGTTCTCCCGTGCTTACATTCCATTTCTGCTCCTTAATCACCTCACTTCGTCCTCACCAGCGGCCCATGAACTCGTTAAGCGCTGACAGAAATCTCGTCAAGTTTATGCATGGGCAGAGTGAAAATACGAGGTTTGGTGAAGTTATAAACAAAAATGTTTTCACGCATATGTGCGTTGTTCCAGCTGTGGTTTCCGAAACTCAATCTACATAACGTTACAAGCGGTTTCTATTCTTAACTGAGCACAAGACCTCTGTTCCAAATGATTATTAGGGAGATAGGTTACCTGAAATCGATCTTTATGGATTTATAAAATAAATGGTGTCAAAAAAACTGTTGAGGCAGGGAGAAAATGAGAGAGGGGAAGCCAAGAACAGTACAAATTTCGGAAAAAAATTTTGTATTATCGGTTACATAGAGTGTTGAATCTATAGGGTTACAAGTCGCCATGCAAGATTAATAGGCCTCCCTGGATAGTTTGCTTTGTGTGTGTGAGTCAGGGGCGGTAAGAGCGCAGTTGACCGACGTATATAATACATTATCGCCTCTCCGCGCAAGCCACTCAGCTGGCATGTAGTCTTCTTCACTATTATCCTTATTACTATAGGACTTTATTTGTGGGTAGGACAGTTCAACGTCTAACGCTTGTTTTTACAGTTGAGGTTTTCTAACCCGGTTATTTTCACAGATATGGTAGTTCAACAAAAAAAAAAAAAACATTTTTGGCCATTTTGAAGGCCCCGAAAATCATGTTTTAAATAAACGTGTCGAATTTTTTAAACTATAGTGACTTACTTTGAAGTGTATGTTCCTTTCGTAGATATAAAAAATTAATGCGCGTTAGATAGTTTCGTCAAAAACAGAATAGCAGTAACTCGCTGCAACGCATTTCGAGCGCAGGTAGGCAGGCCCCTTAATGTTTCTGCGCGGTTTCCAGCGCTCGCCATAGTTGTTGGGTTGTGACGCAGAGCAGCACATGTAGCGGTCAGTGAGAGAACTCTCTAAGCCACCGGAAGCTGAAGATAAAAAGAGCGGCTTATTAATCAATCAGTGAAATAAATGCATAGTGTTTGTGTGTGTGTGTGTGTGTGTGTGTGTGTGTGTGTGTGTGTGTGTGGAGTACCTAAGGACAGGGGATCACGCCCCCAAGGGTGAACATCTGAGAGAAGACTACGCCAGATCAGTGACTTGAGGCTACCTCAAGAGGACGTGGTACATAATTCAACGCTAAAAGCATTAATCTATAACTGTAGGTTTCTAGAAGCCAATTTGCGAAAATTAAACAATAGCAATCTTAGACAATAGTTTTAGCCAACGTTTTAAACAAAATTGTTTCCATTGTAACGAATTTCTGAGGCACAATCTCTGACGTCGGAACCTCGTAAATTTAAATGCGGCGCAAGAGATCACGCGTAATGAATTAGTAATTTTGGATAAATATTTACTCATAAAGTTGGCAAATACCATTATCCAGGATTGTCATTGAGTATTTTATCCATATTGGCTTCGAAAAAGCGTAGGAATCTATTGATGTTTTCAGCGTTTATTTATCTACCACGCACTCTTAAAAAAGTTTTGCCTCACCGCCTACCTTGGAATTAGCGACGATAATGGAATTACGGCTGGACATGCTTGGGAATGCGTTGTAGTAACTGATAGTACTGGTACGTATAGCTGTCGAGGTTGTGCCCATCCCTACGCCATGTTAGAGATTCCGTGTGTTGCTGAATCACATAATCACCTTAGACTCCTCTTGTGTGGTGGCTGGAAAGTCAAATTACGAGTATTTCGAAAACCTATAGTCCCAATACTTTCCGGTCGTTTATGATGCCTCGTTTACAAGGTAACCGATTACATTGGTTTCCTCGTTTTCAAAGCGAACTTTATAGCAAGCATGTCTGTGTTGCGAGTCTTAAAATCCGGGTATCTGAATCTGAACCATAGTGTGCTAATTCACCACTGAGATAGGCATCAGTCCCTTTTGCTCAATGTACGCTCATCGATACCTAACTGAGCAGCAATAGTAATTTTGGATCATCTATTCGGACGTCCTGCGTTGTGTACAAAATTCGGCTTTGGTTTTTTACACTTGTATCTTCTGGTCTCACTTGTGCGGCGAGGAAGTTAGAGAGGGAGACGTCGGCGACAGTCACGTCAAGGGCCGCAGCGCGGGATGTGCGACGCGTGCCCCCCCCCCCCCCAACTCCAGGGACGTTGAGTGGTCCAGCGGCAACGGTAATGGGCCCTGGGTGGGAGGAAGGGGGAGGTTCTTACGACATAAAGCCTTAATGTTTCCTGATTGCCTCCCCCTCGCCCACCAACCCCACCTCGCCACGAGCACAGCGACGAACTGACGACCGTCCACGCAGTGATGGATGATACCCGATGTGTCTCGCAGCTAAGAGCCACTTCTTCCTTCGAGGCTCCTACGGTCCACGCGCGATAGCATCGCCGGCCCACTCTCCCGGCGCCGGTCGACGACGCCCACCCTCCCCAGACAAGACACTCCCCTCCGTGGATAAATAAGAGCGCTGGACGATCGCCAGGCGAAGATCGTGATGACACTGTTCCTTCCTGCCACCTCCGCGACTCGACGAGGTCTTGTCCAACCGTACAGAGGCCGTAGTTAGTTAACTAAATGGACACGTGACATGGTAGTTCAGTATTTGGCTTTCAGTGTTCTGGCCGTCGAGCGGTATGCCGATAGAACGTTTATACCAGAATCGTCTAAAGTGCGTTAGTGGTATCTGCCTAGGAATAGCATTCAGATATCGTTACACTTGTTTGTGTATACCCAATTAAGACCTCCCAGTATCTTTAAATATTGCTTTCTTGCGACCAAAAATGGCGAAAATGGATGTTTTGCGAGACTTATTACTCATGAAACTTTGGTACATAATATTTTAAACGTTTTGCGAGACTTATTACTCATGAAACTTTGGTACATAATATTTTAAACATCTATAGGCACGTACAACAAACCTTTATCACAAAATTAAAGTCACAACTGAAAGTCTGACACAGGGGAGTTGTTTAAAAGAATGCACGCCAGTCCAGTGACTTGCGCCTAGATACTAGGGTGAGGCTTGATGCGCGTACTGTGTCGTCCTTACAACTTCCACGCTTATAGTCCTCGAAGGTACAAAATACGTTCACCCAGGCGGCCGCCTTAAGGGCGTGGTTCACCTCAGTTTTCAACGTCTATTTTTATTTTTATATTTGTGCCGGATATTTTTTTATTTTAACCATGAATTGTGGTTAATAACTCTTCCTCTTAGGAAATTTGTTATCTCTCATAGTTTTTGTATAATGAGTCGTAAACATAAAACTTTGCACTTTACTGTTTTAAGTACGCCACTGAAACCAACCGACATACCAAACCGACAAAAATTTACAGTGTATAACAATGTTGTAGGCTATGATTTGACATGAATAAAAGCAAAAAATAAATAATATTTATATTTAATAAAAAAATGTCGAATTTTAAAATGAAAATTAAAAAATATCACAAATTTTTTAAAAATACAAAAGTTTACTCTTTTTGGTTTTTATATATGTCAAATCATAGCCTGCAACACTGATATACACTGTGAATTTTTTCGGCTTGGTATGCCAGTTGGTTTTAATGGCGTACATAAAACCGTAAAGCGCAAATTTTTATGTTTACGACTCATTATGCAAAAACTATGATGAGAGAAACAAAAATTTTCTGAGATGAAGATTTAGTCACAATTTTTGTTTAAAATAAGAAAAGAAATATCTGGTTCAAATACGAAAATAAAAAAGACGTTCGTTGAAAACGAAGGAGAAACGCGCCCTTAAGACACCCACATATCTGCGCAGTAGAGGCTCAGAAGCGATTGAGCTTTAAGGGCGTATCAAATATCGCATCGCCAAAACGAACCAAGCGCAGAAATAGCGTGTAAGATTCTCGCCGATCTATTATAGTTGGTGGAAAGTCTATAGTACAGTTAAATACACGAATGCGAGTTCCACACACATCCTGTTAATACATTTAGAAGTACGGCAGTATGAGAAGGCCGTTCTTATGTTGGTGGTCCTAGAAACAGTGTTTTAATTAGCATGGTGTAATAGTGGCATTCCTTCGGCCTTTGTCCGAGGTGAGTTTTCTTCTTGTGTACTGGCACAATGCGCACATGTGTAATATTTTCATTAAATAAATGTTTTCCTATACATTACAACCAAGGGCGAATCCAGCTGTAGGTTTTGGGGGGGGGGGGGGGGGTAATTTCTAAATAAAAAGTAGCTACGCCCACACCCAGTCAAACGCAAAAAAGAGGGTCCTCCCCTTGAAAAAAAATGAGTTTTTCAGGTGCAAAATGGTGCTTTTTAACGGCAATTTCTAAACAAAAATTGATTAAACCACTTAAAAAATTTGTAAAATGTTAAGGATAAACTATACACAAAACGTAAAAAAAGGGGGGACGGACCCCCTGCCCCCTCGCGGTCTGAGAATGGATCATGTCGCATCGTTCATGTCGCTGAAACAAAAGTAACATGAATACACATGACCCAAGGAGACTACCGATACGTTTATTTCAATTTTAACTGACACGTTGGAATGGAAAGAGAATGTGCAGAAAGAATTTTATAACGGGTTTATTGTTGTACAATATTATTTAAAACGTACAAAACAAAATGACCATATACTGTACAGAAAAATACGGTATTCTAGAGGCATAATTTCGCACATCTGGCAACAACGCTAGGTGGGTCATTGTAGAAAAAAAAAAGACAGATGTCACGTGATATATCAAAGACCACGCTACATTATAGCTTAACCATAGCGTGGATATCATGCCTTCAACGGAGTGCACACATCAGAAGTAACTGCGACTTCGTAGTCATAGTTTTCTATAGGGCAAAAAAAGAAAATGGCACAACCCCAGTTTGTGTTGATCAAGGGTGAAGTGGCAGGCGAACGAATAAATGTTCAAGGGTTCTCTACACGGCCAATAAGAGAGTAATTGAGAGGAAGAGAGAGTCACTGAACGAAGAAGGGTGGAAATTTCACACAGCGCCAAATTACTTCCGCTATTTCGTTTTTTAAAAATAACTTTCGCACTTGTGCGCACACGGGTAAAAAGAGATCATGCGTCTTTGCTCTTTCGTTTCTTTTTTATTTATTTATTCCTGTATTATAAAGAGGGTAGCTACTTTTTTTTCACTCCTCTTCCCTTCCCGGATGACTTCCGAGCATTTAATGTCCGCCCCTACTTCGCACTCGGAACTACCAACGACGACAAACGGAGCAAGGCGTTTCGGAACTTATTGCCACCGAGTTTACCGCTCATAATCGCATGAAAACGCACTTGGAGCCGTTGGAGACGCGGCATTTTCCGCACCCTATTCAACGCAGACACTTGGGCTGCAGGCAAGATTTCTAACTGCACCGACAGAGAGGGGGTTCGAAGCTCTTACCCCCCCCCCCCTTTTTTTTAACAAGAGGGGCGTATCAGGAAGGCTTCTTAACCGGTTGTTTCCCGTAAACGAGCGGCATTACAGACGTAATACGCGCATGTCAGATGCGGCGTGGGTTTTTGTTGTCAATATGGTGAACAAAAATTAGAAAATCGACACAAATATCAAAAACTGCCACAGAGCGGCGCGCGAACCGCCTATCCACTTCTGTGTGATAAAATTATTCCTTTATCGCATTAAAATAAGTTTTTCTTTTCAGGTGCACGAAGTTCAACAACAAAATGCGTGCAAAAAAGTTTTTATTTTCTTAGTTTATTCATTACTACTCTTGATTAACTGTTTTAGCTCAGGTAAATTGTGTGTGTATATGTGTATGCGTGTTTCCCATTCTACTTTCCCTCTCTCTCGGAGACTAATCACTGCACTTCAACACAATATTAACGATAATACTATGAAACGTAGGCCTATGACCATATTTCTATCGCTTACATTTTTCGGGCCACTTAACAATACAAAACAAATAAAAGAGTTCGTATCAATTTGTATGTGTATTTCGTGTACGTGTGAGAGAGACAGAAAAATTGTAAACGACAGTCCCTGCCAGTTTTGGATTAATATAATATTTACCACAATTTACATCAAAGATTTTACATTAGTGTCAGACATCGACAAGACATAGCACTTACACATTATATGAAGTAGGCATTGCTTCATTACTATTACTAAATACACCCGCAGAAAGTAAATTATTTTCCTACCATCCGTTATTTAGTAATTACAAAGAAGTAAGGGAGTGGAGATTAAAAAATTCGATGAAGTTTGAGGTTATCTAGTGTTTATAAATTGCATGTTTAAATTCAAACCACATAGTTATGGGCTTATAGAATAAATAATTTTAATATCAGAATGACCGATACGGTAATCGTGGTAATAAGGTGAAGTTTGACAAAAGAACGCTGCTATCTACACATTTCTGCAAGCAGAATGCTGTATGTCTCGAAGATCAACGGATCTGGCTTGACCCCTGAATACGTGTTTATCGATCTTGCTGTCGATGAGACGTTAAGGGCAACCAAATGCGTTGTAAAGTGTGGGGAAAATACGTTTTCTTAATGAAACTATTCTATATATGCTCATTACGTCAATGTACGTGAATAACACACACTTCGGGACAAGAAAAGACTGCCACTGTTACATCATGCTCATTAAGGCCGTGAGTCACCATGTATACAATCATGTTTTAGTTATCGGACAGCATTTTTTAAATCATAGGGACTTAATTTGAAGTGTGTTTTCTTTTCGTAGATAAACGCATTAGGAACATTTGTAGTAACTATACATGAACAACGACTATACGTACCACGCTACAGCACGCCTCACACGCCAGGTCCACTGACTCTTAACAAATTCGGATATATATAAATTAGATGAAATAATATAAACCCTTTAGGGAGCAGCTGCCTACCTGGGAGTATTGGGCCAGTCACCTTCCAATGAAGCACTTTCGGATAGAAACCATGTTCTGTATTGACAAATGTAAATACTGCAAGACAAATAAAAATGCAGGAAGAAACTAATGAGTTGAGGTTATCGAGTGTTTCTGTAAGAATGCAAATACATATTTGTTCACAGTTTCCAGTGTGTTGAAAAAAAAATCCTAAAGGTGGACAGCGCCGACATTAAGCAAAAAATTCTGTGGAGGCATATATGTTTGGTTAGACAGGTGACAACGCACCCCACGTAATTTGATTTGTAACATATCAATCCTTACCATTCCTCCCGTCACGGCTTTGGGGTAAGCAGCGCCTTAAAAATATGTTTACCTTACCTTAATCTGCTGTTATCTATCTACATTGTACCCTAGTGAGTGTCTAAACGTTTGAAAACGGAATCGCAATAGCCTGATTTTCTTGCTATACTTGCTGTGTATGCGTTGCTCTCGGTTTTCACTCACCCCCTCCCTTTTTTTCTCCATCCTCTCGCGCTCTCTTTCTCTCTCTCTTCCAAATACAAACAGTCTATTTTTTTCCTCACTCAACATTAAGTATACGTAGAGGCTGCAATGTCAATGTTCAAACATACTTAAAAGTGAACGCCCCGTCATCAATCCAAATGAAAAACTAAATGGACTACTTGAAGTATACGCCCCCTGACGTCACCGCAGGGGAAATACTGTGGGAAACAAACCTTGTTTACAAACATGCAGATTTGTTAGTTGGTAATTGCAGAAAGCAAACATTTTGCGCATTCAAAGATTTGCACGCAAAGGTAAAAAAAGTAGTAGTTTCTACTTCACGGTTAAGATACGCAAATATATAACATTAATGTTTACCTGAAAAACCAGCAAATTCCAAACAAATAATCAATTTTCTTGACGTACATCACATTCGGGACATTTGACGCCAAACAGCTAAATGAAGGTTATGTTCGGCTGCGGTATCCATGGAGATAGGAATTGCTTCCCACACCTGACTGAAGCTCCGCCTCTTTCCAAGTCGTTCATTACCGTGATAACAGCATGTTAATGTTCCGGTCACTTTTTTATTCATCAGGACGTTCGAGGGGGCTAAGGATACGAAGAATACTCTAAATCCTGGAATTACAATCAACAGTCTGCTTCTGACTGAAGAATCTGTAGAATGATCTGAAAATCAGTTAATGTGCAGATGAAATTCACTGAGAATAAGTGGAAATCACTTTTAAATCAGTAGCATTTAGTCACTGAAATAGTAGGTTCAGTTTCTCATTTTTTACCGAAACTACCGGAATTCGACCCGAAGTAGTTAATTTCTCACATATTCAAGTTTAGAGTGGAAAAAAGAAAGCTATAAGGAAAGACTTCACAGTTGGAGATAACCAGCTGAAAATAAATTAACGACACTTGATTAATTTTCCCTCTCGTAGGGACGGCATTAGTTTTTCCCAGTGGCCCAGCCCGAATATACGAGGCGTCCACTCGGAAGGCCCTCACTCATCGTGCCCCATTTCTTCTGGCGCTGTTGGCGACGAGCAGTTTGGCAAGCCCCACTCCCGTCTTTACCAACATCTTCCTCACTTCCTCGCAGAAACATCTCCATATGAATGAGGCCACGGGCCACTCGTGGTCCGCTGACGTCACCTCGCGGCCCAGAAGCTCCGTCGACCCGGGGTTAATAAACACCCTTCCCAACCAACATCACTTTCCAACCCCCACTTACCGCATAAATTATAGGCACACGCGCTTGCTATTGTACAGCCGGAACCAAACGTTTCAAAAGCTTCACCAGGTCTACGACAGGCGTCATAAAACCCGTATTATTTTTCAATGACCTAACCACAAGAAGTTCAGAAGCCCACTAGTTGTGGTGCCACTCTAAAAGTAAATTTAATGATTATTCTTATTTGGTCCCAACACCAACTAGCCTACCCCACGACACGCAATAACCCACACCTTCAAACGCATTAGCATTAAGGGCGTCCTAGACGGAATAAACCATAACTTTATATTTGTATGAAACAGTACTACCTCTGTGGATGTCACTTGGAAGTAAATTATCCTCTAGCAAAAAACTTTTATCTCAGCCAGTTTCCCATAATTGCCTTTCAAAGTCAAAATTCGCACTTTTTAGTTCATACACCCCCCGGAAAACAATCAACATGATTAAAAGAAATAATTCACAGTGAAAGTAAATATCACTGGGTAGGGCCTTACGCATATAAAAATCCATTCAAACAATGTTTTGTATTTTTAAAAATTTTCTGAAATTTGGAAATTATTTTATTACTTCAATTTTTTTAATATACAAAAATTTTTTGAAATTTGTTTTATATGTTTTTTTAAGCCCTAGCCCGTGGCATGTACTTTTACTGTGTTTTATTTCGTTTTATTATGTTGATTGGTTTTTGGGGGGGTGTATGAACTAAAAACATGAACATTTTGACTTTGAAGAGCCATTGTGCGGAAACTGACTGAGCTATTTTTGTAACAGGATAATGTACTACCAAGTAACATTTACAAAACTAACATAGTTTTACACAAATATATTTATTTTTTCCTTGTGGAACACCCTTAAGGTGGCCGCCTGCCCTGGGCGCCGAGCAATGTTAAAATCTTCCGACGTTACAAGATTGCTGTAAAACTTCACACCGTGCAGTAGTGACACCTGTTTAGCTTAGGAACAACATTCCAAGAATGATAAACGTGTGTGCACTAATTTCTAGTTCGCACCTAATAATAAAATCATATTTTCTAGCGGCCGATCGTACTGTATGTGGGAATCGTGCCGGAGGATGCCGCTGGTGGTCGGCGGGGTTTCTCGGGGATCTCCCGTTTCCCCCGCCCCTTCATTCCGGGGCTGCTCCATACTCACATCGTGTCACCCTTCACCAGCGCTGAAGACCTCGATATTAAGCGCTGACCAAAATCTCTCTCACTCACTCTAGCGGCCGAAAATGTCGAAAATGGGTGTTTTTTTGGGTCCGTTTTAGGTATGAAAAAATTGGCGCAGAATCTTCTAATAAGTATAGTCGTGTACATTACACCGTTATATTTACTATTATGTCATAAAATGCTAGGGTCACTATTCAATGTCTTACAGAGACGAGTTGTCAGCGATACACGCCAGTTCATTGGCTTGCGGCTAGAGGCTAGGTGGAGCGGTGATGTGCGCGCTGTGTCGTCATTACAGCTTCCGCACTTCTAGGCACAAAATACATTCACCCAGGCGGTCGCCTTAAACTCAGTCAAGTGGACCACAGATTAGCATGCACAGAGCAGTAGGATTCAGCCTGGAAGAAAACATGAACCCAGTATTATGTCTCTGGGCAGCCAGTTAGCCAAACAATGGTGAACTCATCCGCATAGGACTACACAGTCCCGCCTTCTGGTCATTCAACTCGCAAAAAAGTCCCGTGACCCCTTCCCCAAATAACACAAATCTACAGTATTTAAACTTACTAATGCAATGCCCACGTGTTTTCAAAGACTGATAAAACATTACCGAAAAGGAATTACAAACAGTTCTTGGAAATGTTTCCTCACACTGGGGAAAAAAAAATTCACTCACAAAAATAAAGAGAGAGAGAGAGAATTTTACTCTCTGCAGTGTGACCAGCGAACTACGTATGTCTAAATCTAGTAACGATGTCATTTTTAGAAAGAAACTTAAACGATTTCTGCTGATGCAACAAAAAGAAACCTAAATAATGACAACTTGTGAGACTGATTTCTGGACAATATACCTTAAGATTAATAGTATAGTTATTTTGTAAGTTTGAGCTAGTTTTGAATTTTTAAACTGTTTTGATTGTTAAAGATAACTGAAACACAAACATAAATAACTGTCACCATATGTAACTAAATTGTTATAACTTTAAAATAATTCGTAGGTTTAAGTTTAATAATATAACGTCAACTATATGTAATTTTTATTGTTCATCTGTTTGAACATGATCTGTTGTAAACTGGCCAGTGGCCAAACACTTCATGGATAAAAAAGTAAATAAAATGTTCTCTTGTTTCTACATTTTTTTGTGATAGTGATTTTTTAAAACTTAAATGAGAGCTGATATCAAAAATCTGTTTGGCAGCCTTGTTTAAAACTGCTAATTTGATCAAAACAGTATATTGTACGGTTTCGCCAAAAATGTCAACCATTATTTCGTTAATTACATAATTTGGAAAAATTACGGTATTTACTGCCTTGAACAAATCAGCCAAAATGAAGAGGACGATTTTAAGCAAAACTGCCAAACATATTTTTAATATCTGCTCTCGTTTACGGGTAAAAATCAATATCGTAAAAAAATAGAAACAAGAGACTGTGGCCTTAAAATGTCATTCTGCAAGCTTTCTATGGTTGGCGGTCCAACGGCTAACAAAACTATTCGCAAGTTTTTTTATTTAATAATTTCAAAAAATTATATTTTCATTACAATGCTACACATACGATTTTTTAGGCTAGAAAATAATATAATCACGCAGAAAGAAACACTGCAAATATTTCTCAGTATTGAATATTAATAAATAAAAGTATATGACAACTATGTTGCGTTATCATGTGAAGAGAACCATCACAATCAAATTGTAGCCGTCATAAAAACATGTACAACCTCTCGCTACTATGTTTTGGGGTCTAGCTGTCTTCTAACTGGGGTGTTGTATATCAAAATGTCATCTCAACCATTCTCTTTTCCACGGTAGTCTTTACAGCATTACGGGTAGCAAATAAGCGATGGGAAATCATTTAACTATGCTACAGTTTAAATTCTGACAGAGTTCACGGCCAAAAAAAAAAAAAAAAAATTCCGAAGTACGGGCCGGACCACGGTCGTAGAAGAACATGTCTGGACACTCGCCTGGATATTTGACCCCCTTGTTGTTTGGCTGTAGTTCACCAACTTACCGAGAATATCGTGTTTTATTGGCGCTGATGTTACAGCGGTCGGACTAAACTCCGCCCACTTCTTTCCGCAAAGATAAACAATTTATCAAAACGTATTTTTTATCAATTTATGAAATACTTTCATCGCTCACAAATTTAAGAAAAGGCTCCAGCAATCTTTATTTACTTTATAAATTTAACAATGGAAAAAAGTGGACGGAATTTGAGTCCAACCGCCCGGAAAACAGCGCCAAAAAGTACGACATTCTCGGTAACTAGACGAACTACAGCCAAACAACAAGGGGGTCAAGCAAAATACATTGTTAGATAGGCGAGTGTCCAGACCTGTTCTTCTACGACCGTGGGCCGGACTAAAGTGAACAGTCGTGATTTTCTGCACGCAGTTGTAATTTCGGTGTTGTTTGTTTCGCCGCATATTGTATCGCTGTCACATCTTAACTTGTATATCTAGAAAAATAATAAATTAAGAGTGCATGGTATATAATTCAGAGCAATATGCATCAGTTCAGAATTGTAGGTTTATCGAAACCGATTTGCAAAAATAAAAAACAGCAATCCCAGACGATAGTTTCAGTCAACTTTCTGAGCAGAATTTTTTCTCCAGTAACGTATATATGAAGAACAATCTCTGACGCCGAAATCTCGTTCATTTAATTGAGACTAGAGAAATCACGCGTAACACATGCAACATTCTGGGTAAATGTTTGCTCATAAAGTTGGCAAATATCATCATTAAGGATTTTTGTTTGTAGTTTTTCCGTATTGACTTTCAAAACCTGTACATCTGAACTGTAGAACTCAGTGCTTATTTATCTACCATGCCTTCTTAAGTATCACAATACAATTTAAAACATACATAATTATGTCACGAAAAATATTTGCTACTAATCCATAGGCTACGAATTTATTTTACAACATCCTTCAAAATGTCATTAGGGACACTAAAGATGCGGTATAGTTCACTTTAGCGCGTAAGAGTCCGGGACAAAATGACGAAATTGCATCAGCTCCTCCTCCCCTATCAATGAGCGGCCACAAAAAAGAAGCAAACACCGGGCTGCTGAAAGGACGCACTCGAGAAATTCACTCATCTTGCCCATTTGCCTTTGTTCTCGCTTATTACCCGCTTGTGGTAACATCCACCCCCACAATGGATCAGTTACAACAACACCCCTTCCTTCACTCGTGATAAATGAATCTCTATTCTAGCTCCGGCCTGCACGGCACACTTGCATCTTTTATACAATCTCATCCTCGGATTCGGTCTGTTAGCTCCGCCAGAAAAGAATCTCTCAACCAACCCATCCCCTTTATCCTCCGCATAATACAGTGATTCCCTTTTAACACATAAAAAAAATATATAAAAGCTTTAAGTACCCCCTTGCCTTCAACTTAAGTTATAAATCTCCGCAGCCCACTCAGGATTCGCGCATCCGAGGAAAATGTATCAACATTTCTGAAAAGGGAATTCTGGATATCGGAAAAACAATTTACTGCGATGTCCAGCCCCGTATCTTCTTTCATGTAAAGAGTTATGGTGGTCTCATACTACCGTGCTTCAAGAAATGTTATGAGAAAAAATATTTTATAGAAGCAACACATTAGGTTCAAAATTTTATGGCTTTCTCAGAACCATTTACAACCAACCAAGAAAACTGCCCTAATCAACGACTATTCAGTAACCTAACTGTACAATAAAAATTCCAATAAAATTTTTCAATAGAGTAACCTGAAATACTGATACTTAAAAACCCTTTTAAAAATAATAATTAAGAAACAAAAATAACAGGTATATATTCAGCCATACTTCCCTTAAAACATTCCAGTAGACATCTAACAACATTGAGTTGGGAGTCCCGGATTTACAACTTTATTTCACTCTGTACAAGTGACTTAAATGCACATCTTAAAGTTTATTCATTTAATTTTTCCAGCATGCAAAGTATAATTTTGAGTGTTCAATAGTTATCAATTTATGGCCCTATGGGAGACTACCATTGCAACCAGCACAAAATGTTTTAGTATTTACATTTCTACTAAGCATTCATACACTAACATTCAACGGCAACATACACACCTGTTGTCGGCATTTACTGGTACAACAATGCTGAAAAATAAAACAGTGTCTTTTCTAGTAATTTCTTTTTAAAAGTTCAAAACTTTATCTAGCTCACATTTGATATTTTCAAGTCAATATGAAATGTGACGTTTTCAGATTTATAAACACAACTACTGTATTTCTTAAAATAATTAAGGAGTAAGGAGCATGTTTAAAACATACGTTTTACATGTGATTCCCTGCAAGTTTGAAAAAAATGTGAACGAAAATAAAGTGTAATACAGTAGTTTAATGAAGACTAGAATGGAAATGACTGCTGATCACACATAACCAACAGATCTGATGAACTTTGCAGAGCTTTACATCTTGGCAGCAAGATAAAAGGGGGCTCATTTCCACAAGAAAAGAGAAGTTACTATATCAGCATAAAAGATTCTGTTTGGCCCATTCTCTCCCTTAATTGCTTCCCAGACTGGAATTCAAGTGTTTAACAACCGCGCTATGATATGCATGGCCTCTTTAAGTGCTCCCTCTCGCGAAGAAAAAAAATTTGACGCAATCATTTATTACATGCTTTTCACAACGCACCACAATCCAGAGATGTTTTAGGGAAGGAAATAACAACCTCATGGCGCTTTGGTGAAACAAACATCATTTACATGCAAGGCTTGCAATTACACAGCACAAAACCTGGGAAATTAATCCCTAGAGGCCATAAACAGGATGCATGGCTCGTCTCTTCTGAGCATGATATTCACTTTGTTTCAGCTTATAAGAGATTTCTTTTGAACAGCTGTACAAGCATCCAAATAAATTTCCTCACATAAAAATTTTAAACATTTAAATGATGGTTTCATAGACATAACAATAAATACTCTGTGTTCTGTGTTACCTATCTCACTGCTGTTCTCAACAAGGTGAATGAACTTTAAGTTAAGGCAAGTTGCCAACGGCATAATGATGCCAGTTGAGTGCAGTGGCCTTGAAGATGTTGAAGCAAGTGGTGCAAATAGTCGGGCTTAGTACTAATGCGCTCAGATACTCTGGCTGCACTTGTACCAAGCTTTACATTTTCCCAATTCTCTTTCAGCAAATGTGCACAAAACTTATACTGTACTAGTTTATTGATTCTTGCCCAATTTGGTAGTTTTTATATTCGTTGACTTATAATTGAAAAATTGACAACATACAAACATGGATTTACATTTTGTAAATTCCCTATAAAATTTATGTGAAAGTACTTCCTACATTAATTGGTTTCTTAATAAAAGAACAATACACACTCAAATTATCATTCAATGATTTCCTCTAGACTGAAGAACTAAATATTTATTTTTATTGAAGCTGCTACCCGGAAACCAAAATTTATTACATAATTTTTTTTGATGTTATCATAATTAAAAATATCTTTTAAAGTTTTAATGTGAATTTCACATGTTCATCAAACTTTGCTAATAAACTTATTTTGATATCAATATTCTTCTGTCAACCTACGTATAGTAGTGGCATAGTATTAACGACTAACAGTACTTACGTAAAATTACGTTTAGCAATTTAAATAATTTAATGAATACTGTAAACAGGGTACTGGGTACATTCTGTAGCAGAATGGGCGAAATTGGCCAAACAAAAATATTTTCTTATGTTGACTGGAGATATATCATAGGCGGTTCAGGGATAAACTAAGCACTTATGATATCAACCCTTTAAAGAAAGAGAAAAAAAGACGTACTGCATATACTTCAACATTAACAAATGTTGGTTGGCAGTGAATAGTTGACTGTAGTTCCATGCACTGCATTTTCCAATTTAAGTACAACAATACAAAAATAAAATAAAATTAAATTGTTAAAACTTTTTAATTATGAACTTATGTACATACTGAATGCATAATTTTACTTAGTACGCACCCATACAAAGTGACACAACTGGGTACTTTGAAATTTACCACTGTCTGTGCACTGTTCTGGCCATGTTCCGAGCTGCAGTTGCAACTACATCGAGGGATGCCACGAGTTTGATTCGTATCAATACATTTTACCTAACAGAACATTGTGCAATCAATGTGGCTGCATGTCAAAATCATAATACGAACCAAAAATTTTTTACAATTGTGTTGTGTGTTAGCGGTGGTTATGTGTTTCAACTCCAATATAATGTGGAGCACAATGCACATGTTTGTTTCCGTAACTGAAATAATGTAAAAATAAATGTGATTGTGTAATGTATTCAACTACTTTAAAACAAAGGATGATATCAATAAAATTTTATATTCAAAATTCTTGTTATCTCAAACAAGTAGATACTATGTATTCATATTTCTTGAATGTTTCTCAGCCGTACATTATACTCTCTATGGTTTAAAGTTACATGTACCCCTAATAAATGTTTATGTAAGACGCTTGTAGAGATATTATTAATTTTATTCACTGATGTTCTGTTTACGAAATTCAGGGACATTTTATCTCAGAGTGCCCTATGATGACAGGGAAACATTCAGCACATTACTTTCTGCCACTGAGTTTAGTTACTAACAAAAGAAATTGCTCAGCCTGATAGTATTCCGAAGTATAATTATATAGACTGGCTGACTAATCAATACAATTTTTTTTTTGGATCTCTGGAGAGAATGCTGACGGAAAGTGCAGTGCCTAAATTAAAGAGCATGCGTACAGAAACCTTATTATACGGATGTTAATTTTCTGAAATGTACAACTAAGGCAAATGTTAGTTATTCAACACTTATGTATTGAGTAAATAAATACTAGCAGCTTTCTGAGCACCGACTATAAATATAAACATTGCACACACTATGTGAACAGACGTACTTGACAATGTTTATGTTTACATGCAGCGGGAAGATACACACTGGCTGAAAATAGAAATAAACCATGGCTGTCACCATATCCCAAACCATCTATAGTGATCATTATCTAAGGGTACAAAACTAACTTTTTAAAATACCATGTCATGATCTGGTTTCTTATCACCAAATTACCTACAAACTAAATTTTTTGATGGTGCAAAGTTAAACCATGCTGATGCAAAGTATGCCCAGTATACAATATTATAAAAAAAAAAAAAAAATGATTGTATTTGTTAAACATTTAATGTTATTTCCCAGCCTTGGCTGGGTCGGCCTGGTAAAACATCTTTATCGTTGCCTTTAACTCTCTTCTATGGTTGTCCCTTAGGTCGTCTTCCACAGTACCTCAATTTCGGCATTTTCTTCGGCATCCTATCACTACTCACTCTGTTAAAATTCCCATACCACCTAAATTTCACTTCATCTATAATCTCTGGGATTCCCTGGACCTGAATTCTTTTTCATAACACTTCATTCCTCAACTTATCTCTTCTTGTGACAACCATCCTACTCTAGCAAACTCTAGCCCATTGCCTCCATTTTCCTTTCTTCTCTTTTGTCTGAAATCCTTGTTTCTGATCCATATGATACAATAGGCATGAAGCAGGGACGAAACAACAGGGGGAGACAAGGGTATATTGCACTCCTTCCTTCAGAATCCTTAAATAAGGAAAAAACCTCAATACCTGCCAACATACAATAATTTTATATGTTCTGTATTTTAGTAATATGCCATTTAAAGTTATTTTATGAAACAAACTCAATTATCCAAGATGGTGGTCATGGACCTCCTTAAAGATGAAAATTATAACAGCAATCATTACGTCCCCTCCCCTTGGAAAATTTGGTTTTTCACCCATGGCACGAAGTATGTCATGTGCAATACGTATTTGCTTGACACTTCACTTGTACTTTCCTCTTCCTTTCAGATCAATCACACATCTACAGAACGCATAACCTTTGTGGTCCTCTCCGTATTACTTCTTTGCTGTTTCCTCTGTTACTTTCCAACATGCAATCCAGATATTTAAAGTTAGCCACCTTGTTATGTCCCATTCCATTTAAGCCAAATTAAAAACTCCTGTTATAGCTGATGAGTTGCAAAATACAATATTGTTAAAGTTCATATTATCCTAACAAGCTTTAGTAAAAAAATTTTAACTTAAGTAATACTGTTGATTTCTGACTGGAGTATCAACTATAAACGTGCAGTCAGATTGTCAAACTTTTTCTACAATAATGATAATGCCTGATGTCAAGAGGAGGATGAAGGAGGCAATATTTCAACTATTGTCACTGACCCAACAGTCCCATTATCAAGTGGTGTTGACATTCCTGCCCACTTTTATACCATGGTGTAAAATTGGATACTGTTTTAAGCAGGTGAAGCCCAATGAGTGTGAAAGATTAACTACAATCCTCACGTTTAGGCATGAGGGATCTTGCTATCAGAGATTAATGGACAACAACAAGCACCTACGTTTTATGTATACATACATACCGGAAAATGGGGTGAATAGGGACAAAATTTCAAATCAAAAGTTCCAGTACACAGTTTTAAATCAGAGTCTTTCCTAAAGGTTGGCAGTTAATGATTTAACAAAGAGTTATTGTACTGAAATATAATTTAATTTACAATAAAGTTCTAAGCTAGGAATCTGTTTCAAATTTTGTCCCTATTCACCCCAGTTTCCAATGAACGTTCTATATATGCAAGGCAGAGTTCTGGCTTAGTAACAGTTGCTGTCCAAAGCACCTACGTTTTATGTATACATACATACCAATTGTTTCCAATGAACGTTCTATATACTCATGGCAGAGTTCTGGCTTAGTAACAGTTGCTGTCGAATAGCACGTTCTGATGTAGCCAATGATCTCAAGAGTGCTAGTGTAACTGAGCCACCAACGATGAAGAATCAGGGCACAACAGTTAGCCCATTAACATGTCCCATGAAGAGAAAGACAGGTGTACTTAGTGGGAGGCAAGGGAAAATGAAGGTTTGAAAGGTGGCAAGGGAAACCGAAAATCAACCAACATTGTTTCACACAATCCCAACCTTATTTTTTTAAGCTACTTCACACCCACCAGAACAGCAAATATGCTATTTAATTCTAGCACGCTACAAAATAGCATCAATATGGCATGAACACTCACCATAGCTTTTGCTGGAGCCAGGGACTTAGGGGTGAGGCTCTGCAGGTGGTTCGGGAGCTTCCGCTTCTCCGGTGTTGCAGGCTTGGCAGGCGCCTCATGCTGCTTCTGGCTGATACTCATGTTTGCAAGCTTCTCCTCAGTACGTCGCATCTTCTCTAGTTCCACCTCGCGAGACAACATCTGCTTGTTTGCATATGTAAGTGTGCGGCTTGGCTTTAGTCCTGGGTATGAGCACAGCTCTTCTATGTTCCTGAATGCACACACAACCACAATATTAGCCCTCTTAGTACCAACTATCCACGGATCCATTGCAATATACATGTGTGTGTATATATACACATACACACACCACCCGCCCACCCACACACAAATGATACATTTTTAAAAACAATTTTTAAAATTATTTTGGGCTGATATATTGGTTCTGGCATTTCTTGCACAATTATAGCTCTTATTCACAACACAATTTATCACAAGTATTTAATTAATATTATCTTAATTCACACCATTACAGAAGACATTACTCTATTCTACATGGAAATGCAGTAAAGCATACATCACAAAGAATTTTAGAAACACTGTTTAGTAATTTTGTAACTAGGCCAACAGTGTACCATTTGTTAAAAAGGTAACTTAGTTACCGCCATAAAGATGCTGTAAAGCATAACTATTAACTACAGCATTATATTTTGTGTTTATATTTAATTTATGTGTTTACAATTTAATTCAGTACATTGTTGTTACTATTATTATTTATGGTTTTAAAACAGAACACAAAAAATTTAAATCAATCAGCAACTGTACACATATGATGCACTAAATTTTGAGGCTGTCGGGTAACATTTTTGAAAGAACCTTATCGCTTCTAACCTTAGCATGTGCAAGTCATATCACAGTATGAAGATACCAACAACAATTTCTGCACACAAACCCCGCAGTAAATACCACATGTTTGCTCAGCACTAACAATAACAACACTGGGTAGTTTTTGTGTTTGTAACAGAAGCACATAAAGCATAACATGTAGAGGAGTTGAGTAAACAACAAACTCTCTGTTAAATCCACAATGATACACACAACATGCTCCAGTATAACATAATCTGAGAACACATACTGCAACACAGTCTGCATGAAGACGTCATTCGAAATGCCAAAACTAGCCAAATGGTTAAAGAGCCAGACTTGTTCGTATACCGGAGATCAACAGCTGCACAAGACATGTCCTGCCTGCAGAAATACATCTTGGTCAATATGATAAGGTGGCTGCAACTACTTTGCACGTTCAAGGGTTTGTAACCAATGAACAATAAGGTACCCTCTTATTAATTCACCAATAACTGACTCTACATACAAGATCCTCAACGAGCAGAAAGAGTGTACATCAGCAGCTCATGTGAATATTTAATTTATGTAGACTGTATATTTTATTGACACTAATAATAATAATAATAATAAAAAATATTATTATTATTATTATTATTATTATTATTATTATTATTATTATTATTATTATTATTATTACTATACCAACAACATAACAACAAGTGTTATGCATATGAAATAAAATTTAAGTTTGTGAAAAGAAATTTTAGCTGGAACTGAAAAGAAACATTTAGAACACTTTTATGAATAAAAGAGGCAAACTTTTTTTTTATGCTGAAATGAGAACTTTAAATTTGTTGGCCACTTGAATGAATAATCCAACAATTATTAGTTCAAATATTTTCTACTAAATCTCTACAATGCTCTTCATGCACAAGTTATGTGAAGCTACTTAGGTTAATTGTATTTATAGCAAGCAAATGTTGATGGTAGTGTTTACAATACAGTTGCCACAACAATAAAGGCTTATTGAAAATATGTGCTCTTGTCTGGGACTCAGATAAGTCTATCTAATTAAAACATGCTGAGAATATGGAAACACTTAAAAATTATTTACAATGAGCTACTATATACACAACATGCAATAAATATGCATATTGCTAGATGACAAAAGTACTTACGGTTCTAGTTTGTAGACATAACTGCCTTCTGGAGTCTTCTCCTGTATGTAGCTAAGGTTATACTCAACCATGATGCCTACCACTTGATTCAACTCTGCCTTCTCCCTAGCACTGTACAGCTGAATGTTCACCTGCAAAATAAATGGCTGTTTCAGAAAAAACCTAATATTCCACCTTAAACTTTACATTTCCAACAGAGGAAAGAGACTCGACCAGGAGAAACTATGAATGAATAAATACTGAGTTTCCTTTGGGATGCAATAATGTAAATTAGTTCAACGGAGTCATCATTATTCATCCATATATTCATACATATCAGTCATGAATATATTCATATCCTTAAAAGAAAGAAATACAAACTTTTGACGTAGGTCTCTGCTCATATTTTTAATAATGGTCACTATCTCAGGCACTCAGAGCATGTAGAAATTTACGGTAAGCTAAGATTTACTGCAATTTGTTTAAAATGGTAATGATTAACGTTTTATTATTTGGGTGATTTACAGCACAAAATAAGAACTGCTATCATCTACATGGTTTAAAAACAAAATATTATACAATTTCTATTTTGGTTTTATACTCGGATAATATTTTATGAACACACCTAAAACAGACAGAAAAAGACAAGTGTCATAAGGGATGATGACTGGACATTATAATAAGGTTCAATTTTCTTGTCTGTAGCACTAAGGTCTCTCACAGGCTGCATTTTGGATAGCCATGGTTAAACAACTTACCGGTCTGAGGTTGGGCACCATTATGTGCAGCATCATGGGCAGTGTATCAAGCAGCAGTTGCTCCCCCTGGATGCAGGACCTGATTGAAGGACACATGCCTCTCATGAGTTCTGCTAGAACCTGCTTCCTGCGGGTCTCCCTCACCGACATCTGGAACAAATGCAGCAGTTACATGACCTATATAGTACTACGCCAAATGTAAACTAACTGCTGGACTAAGCAGATACATTTACTTCTGTTTTAATACCATGAAAATGTAATATGACAGTCATTATATAGCAATAGATAGTATACAAGTTAATGTGTATAGAATGTTCGCTATAAAATTAGTATGATCTTTGAAAGAACTGTGCAATGGGAGTTCATGACTAGATTCAGTTTCTTGAACGTAAATGGAGTACGTCCAAGAAAATGAATCTAGTTAAAATTAGTACGTTTGAAGACATATTGGCTAGAATAATTTATAAATATTATTCATTGTGACCTAAGACTTTAACTTTAGAGTGCAGTACAATCAATGTTATATGATTGTTCCTTAGAGTGATTTGTTTACGTTAAATGTGACAGGAAACTACAAATTATCTTAAAAGGATGGGGGAAGGCAATCAGGTTTTCCAAGATGCTCACTATATCCCTAACCACTTAAACCAGAAAATCAACATACTTGGCGGCTTTTCATACAGTGCGAAAAAAGTGTAACCTTCTTGTAAGCGAAAGATGCCCGTGGATACTAGGCTTTATGCCACTTTATCCGGGACGTGCGCCAGAACGAAGGGCTGTTTATCATACAGTTTAAAGTTAGTTTCTGGGAAACTGGTACCACACAGAAAAAAATAAATCACCAGGGCGATCAAGAATGTACGAATAAAAAAGTTAGAACAGCTTAAGGACTCGTTCCTTAGTTTTTTTTCTCAGACTGGTGCCAGTAACTCAAATATTATTTTTTATCAAAAGCTTTGAAAAAAAAAAAAAAATTGAAACAACGTGTAGTCACACGATGCACAATACTGTGGATGGGTTTTTAAAAATAATGTACCATTCGTCAGAAAAAAAAATAGTTTGCTGCATTTTGGCTTATTTTCACAACAAAAACGTCATACTTTGGGAGACGAAATCTAAAAAACCGTTAAGTACATTGCTAAAAAAAAATTCAGCTACAAATTATGACATATTAGTGTTAAAACTGTGGAGCAAATTTCTGATGTGAGTATTAGGTAGATTTTTTTTTTTTTTCAAAATCACTGCAAAACTAAGGAACAAGCCCTTAAGCTATCGTGCATGTGCAGCCGGCATCTACGCGCCGTAGTTGGAGCTTGGCAATTCGAACAAAACTGTGCCAGTGTTCTTCATAAACGTTGGAGACTGCAACTGAGGCATTAAATTAAGCCAGAAGATGGGCCAAACATTGTGAATTCGATGTTAAACTAAACGGAAAATAAATAAATTATGCAAATCGAGTGCTTTACTGATACAAGACAACTTTACACGTTAGCGGTTGAGTTTAACAATCACAACTGCAGGATTTGGGACTCGCAACAACTTAATGCAACCCATAAGAATGAAGATTTAGTGAAGAGATTTTTGTTAGCACTAGGTCTTCAGCGCTGGTACAACCCATAAGAACGTTCGCCTCTGTCCCAAACAGAATGTACGGCGTAGGTTTATATACATTCTAGTAGTAGATGCTCTCGTGTTTGCCAAAAAAACAATCACTGGCAACATTTATCTGGGCATACTATAGTTGTACATGTTCCTTCAGACGGCAGATGGGTATTTAACGACAAAATAGAATCACTGCAATAGCATATCAACTCCTGTTTTCTTGATCTGGAAGCCCCACCTCGGTCTTGTTCTATAGATTTTTTTTTTTCATTTGGGGGTATGCCAAGAAACTCCGTAACACGCTGTGAAGATTCAAGAAATTTTGAGCATTGGCGTCATGCAGATGACCACTGCTGACGTTGAGACAATTACACACAGCGATGATCCGAAATAGTGGGTGGATGTAGCATATCGCCTTGACATATGCAGAGCTACAAATTATACACTCAGACATATTTTAAGGCAGGCTGTACATTTTGGTGCAAGGACTAATGAAATCGATCGTATAGTTTCGATGCTATAATATTTCATACAGCACCATTAGTTTTAGATTATCCTTGTTCCATTTTTTTCTACGTCATTTCCATTTTGTATTTTTGGAAGTTGACGACCTCAAGGGGGAGGGGGGCACCTAGGGCTGTTAGGCCAGATGAGCCTGCGATGGTTCGCCATTACCGTCCATAGCAGTGTCAAAGTGTAGCCGGGTTCCCAGGCAAATTATAGTAGATCAGACTATACTCGTAGAGCACGTGGCAATAATGCACCAGTGGGTCACGCTCAATATAGACGAGTTGTGGAACCTGAGGTGTATTACTGGATAATTCATTCGTTACTGATAGAAGAGTGTACCTGCCTCTAACAGTCTAATGTTCCACCGTGAGTGAGTGAGAGATTTTGGTCAGCGCTTAACATCGAGGTCTTCAACGTCGATGAGGGGTTACATGAGGTGAATATGGAGCAGCGCCGGAATAAAGGTCCGGGGGAAGCGGGAGATACCGAGAAAATCCGCCGACCATCGGCATCGTCCGGCACGATTCTCACGTGCGAAAATCCGTGGACCAAACCCGCCGAGAATCGAACCCGGATCGCCTTGATGGGAGGCCCCATAATGTTCCACAGACAACTCAGAGCTGTGTATAGTCATTTTTTTTTTGGCAGCTCATGCCGTGGAACACTCCAGTCTTCGCCTCTGCTCCGTAGGAATGGTCCACTATAAAGTGGACTGTTCAACAGCCAGTTGAGTGCGTCTGTGGTGGAGGGAAACAGTGCTGTACAGAGAAGAGCAGACACAAATGTCAGAAACTATGACCTATGGTTATGACGGACAGACTATACCGGTAATCATTCCTATGTGAGATGACCTTCACAAGGGCTTACTTAACCGTGAGAAGCCTAGTCTGACATGGACTGCAGGTTGGCCGTCGAGCTACCGCTTCTTGCTTATACCTCGGTACCTAAATCTCCCAAGAAGTCTCACCCCCCCCCCCCTTTTTCCCTACACCATCAGGAACACACCGGCGAGCGAGGAAGCTGCAGGAAATAAAAACCTCTTTTTCGGGCAGTTTCCCTGCCGTGAGGAGCTGTTTGCTTGCGGGAGGGGCGAGAAAAGGGGGAGGCTACATAATTCATCGCCTCATTAACTAGAAACAAACACATCCGCTAAATGGGCGCCTACCTCCCTCGCTCGGAAGATGAAGAAGAAGAAGACTCGGGCGGAAAAGAAGTAAGGGCGGGGAGCGGCATCCAAGGACTCCGCCCTCGCGTTCTCATTTCCAACGCGGGAGACCCCCCCTTCCCCTATCGGACGACAGCACCCAAACACACCAGCGCGCACGCGCGCAGAAAAAAAAAAACTTTTCATTTCTTAAAAGGCTTTCGCATAATTACCACAACGACAAAAGTACGCGTATAATTACATCCCATCCTGCTTTGGGAACGAGACTCCAAGAGGAAGCATCATCGTTCAGTGTTATTTTATTGTGGCACGAAGTTCGCCCGAGGAGGAAGGGGGGGGGGGAGGAACTGAGAGAAATTAGCAGCTGGAACTGGAAGTTTTTGTTTGGCTAAACGTGGAACTGCTGGAGAAAGTTTACCTCGCGAAACAGAACTGTATAATTTTAACAGGGTTTACAACTGCAACATTTCACGTCTCGTGAGAACATTAAGATATCTCGTATTTTCAACGAAATGCCAGCTCGAAAATCTTTAAAATAATAATACTTTTGCTTTTGAATGGAAACAGTAAAAACGACTGTAATATAGAGGTAAAATACGTTCACCAGAGAAACGTTTTGGAAAAAAAAAAAAAAAAAAAAAAAAAAAAAAGTTCTACGGGAAATAAAAACACAAATTACATCACAGTTATCACCGTAATGCGCTTGTTTTCGGAAAAAAAAATGTTTTTGCATTGTGATTTCTATAGCAGTGTCCAAAATGAATAGAGGTTTAGAGACAATTTTTCACCCTTTCAGTAAATGCTATGACATATCATCTACTAGAATTAACTATAGCCCTACTCTTAACACTCATTTCCATTCGAAATTCGCGTAGACCTAACCTAAAAAATGACTCGGTATCAGCGAATGCTGGTAAACAGATACTTTAGTAACTAATATGTAGGTGAATATAATTTTCGTAAGATGACGCATTCTTTACGAAGAGATTGCTGTCGCTCGCGTTGTGGCGTTTACAACTGCTTCTGAGAATAGCATGCGAAGTGGCATGTAAGATACTTGTCAGTGAGGAACACAGGAGACAAACGGACGAACAATCGTGGCGTTTGAAAGAGACAGGCTACAGCGGCGGATTTAGAAACACGTTTATGGATTGTAAAAAATACCAGGCATCTTAAAAGTGGGGTTGGTTGTTTACTGTTACAGAACATTAAAAATAACATACACATCAGTTGGATTAATTAAATGTACTTGGATCATCACAGAACAAAACTCCAGTTTCCTTGAATCGACTGGACATACTTTGGCTACATAATGTTGAACACGATTTTGGGGGTAGCTCTTCAGTTCGGAACCCCCCCCCTCCCCCATCCTTACAACCGCCACTGACGGGCTGTAAGTGTATGGCGTAGACAGAAAGAGAGAGAGAGAGTAAGACGGATTAGGTATGGGCTTTTTTGGTAATACCGAATTTTATGTTCAATGACACAACCGAAACATGTAAAATTTTAATAGCATACTTCCACGATACCTTAGAACACTCGTTCTGCAATAATCCCTCGCAAGGAAAGTAGGTCAGACCGCTCGCCTCCCAGCAAGGCGAACCGCGTTCGAACCCCGGCGGGGTCAGGCCCTGGATATTCGCATGTAGGAATCATTTCAGACGATGTCACTGGTCGACGGTTTTTCTCGATGGTCTCCAGTTTCCCCCGCCTCTCTACTGTAGGCTCTCATCTCATGTCAGCTTCCGGGGCTAACAGACGGGCGCCCAGTCGTAAATCTGCAACCCTATGGTCCTCGGGTACCCCTGCCCCCTACGACACTATTATTTAATGCGGGAAAAGTAATTTACCACGGTAGCTTACACATTTGAATATCAGCCCTGATAACTACATCCGAATATTAAGGCCGTGTCTCAATTCACCCAAGAGTGCTCCTTCGCACTCTCGCTCTCGCAAATACGTCACAACTACGTCAGAGAGAGCACTCTCTGCCTGCCTCAATTGTTCGCCGAGAGTACGAAAGAGCGAGAGAACGAAGTTGTATACTCACTCTCTCGTGTTCTCTGGCATACGCCATCTTGATTGCAACTATAGTTTGAGGTTACTGAAGAAACGTGCGTCATATAATGCAAATATTTCACAATATTTATACATAAATTATTATTTCCAGTTACCTATGGCGAGAAATTCAGTTAACATTTTCGGCCCTTACATGCGTTTGAATACACAAAATAAAAAAAATTGGTGTCGCCTATAAACTCCGAAATACGACGCCGGTAAGTTTAAAAATTGTTATTTGAATCGCCCACAAATGTATTCAATATGTTTATATATTGTATTAATAAATCTACGCAGTTGTATGTAACCTCTGCATTATTTGCTTACAAATACTCTCTCAACAGAGTACTCTTTGAATTGAGACACGGTCTAAAAATGTGCTAACATAGCTGACTTTTAAATACATCATCAAATTGCAACCTCTATAACCACAACCGTCTAATACGTTTGACAACAGCCACAAAAAAGTAATTTTGACACAGTATGACGAAATGACTGTGAAAAAAAAAACACGCAGGTTTTACGCATGCTTTTTCAACACTATAAATTAATTGTTAATTTGAAACATTTCAATTTAAAAACATAGTAACAATTTAAACTAAAATCAGAATATTATTTTTCTTTCTGGGTCGTTAGGCAACTTCTGCACACCTGATTTAGAATGTTAATGATTACGCGTAACGATCGTGGTCAGACTTGTGTCCGATAATATTTGGATCACTCGATAAAATGAATGTAGAATGTTAACTATCAACTACAATCACTTCACAACACTTTTTTTTTGCGCTGAAAGACGTGAGAAGTAATTGCTTTCATGACATTAAAGTACGACCGGAGTTTGTTTAATTAATAATCAACAACCGAGCGAGGTGGAGAAGTGGTAAACCACTCACCTTTTATTCGGAAGGACTCGGGTTCGATACCCGGATCCGGTTATCCTGAGTTCTGTTTTCCAAGATTTATCGAACTCACTCCAGGCGAATGCTGGGATTGTTTCATTAAATAGGCCACAGTCAAGTAGGGCCTATAAAGTAAAGACCAACGCATGCCTCGCGCTTTACACTTTACTAATTCAGGTAATATATTCGGAGCTGCAGCAGTCTAAAAAAAAAACGATATTAGCCATTTTGAGAGGCCTCAAAATCATGTTTCTAACAAGCGTGCTGCATTTTTTTAAAACATAGAGGCATAGTTTCAAGTGTGTGTTCTTTTCGTAGATAAACATAATATGAATAAGTTAAGCGGTTTCACGTAAAAAAAGAACACGCGTGACACTCTGCAACGCCGTCCATACGCCAGTCGAGGACTCCTCTCAATGCTGAATTGCATGCAGTAACGACTAGTGGTTTTTTACAAAGGATACGTTTTTAGTGCTCACTTTATTATTATTGATCTTAAAACTGTGTCAATAGTAACCACCACTGTATTAAAAAAAAGTGCCTATGAAATCGTAGCAGATTTTTTGTGTGCGTATTTATATTGCTGACAATTTGAGTTCCACGGTTACAATGAACCCAAAAATTAATTTTAAAAAAATTAATATACCACTTTTTTAAACAGACTAAAAAGTATAAACTAATTTCGCCTGTGGAAAAAAACTTGTACGATTCAAACCGAAAAACGTGGGGCGTATGCAACATATGATAGTAAGGAGTGTAGAGAGTAGCTGTGATTGAAAAAACTCACACAACAGTTGGTACCATATGCAGTGCAATAATGATTGTTCGTTATAAATCTTAGGAGTATTTTCACATGTGAAATTATTTTATACTATTTATACTATTTATGTTTGCTGATGATACAAACGTTCTTGTAAAGAGTCAGGATAAGAATGATCTAAATAATAAAACATTACAAACAATAGTTAATATGCAACGTTGGTTTAAGACTAATTAATTGGTACTTAATACAGATAAATCTTCAGTCATGGGCTATTCCTTAAAAAGAACAAAAAAAGATGTGTATAGTTTTAATTACAAGTTAGATGATAAACAGTTAATGATGGTAGAGAAGACAAGATTCTTGGGAATTACCATTGATTTCACACTCAACTGGAATGACCAACTACAAACACTTCGTAAAAAGTTAAGTTCTTTTTGTTTTGTATTTCATACATTAAAAAACACTTGCACTTTGGAAGCTTTACAAACTTTATAGTATTTTGCAAATGTACATTCCATTTTGAGTTATGGGGTCATTTTCTGGGGAAACTCAGGAAAAATAGCTTGTTTATGTAGATTACAAAAAAAAATAATTAGAATTATAACAAAAAGGAACAGCAAATGCTCATGTAGGAATTTGTCTAAATCACTACAAATCTTAACTCTTCCATCAATTTATATTTATTACACCATTCTTTTTTCAGTTAAAAATATTATTAAAGACACAAATAGCAATGTTCATAATTACAACATTAGACAGGCTAGTGAATTACACGTTGTATCACACAGAACCCAAAATACTCATTAAGTCCGGATTATGCTGGTACTACACTAATAAATAAATTACCAACAAGTTTAAAAAGTCTGATTAACAGCAAACATTTAAAAAGAACCTGAAGTATTATTTGATAAAATAAACTTTCTACTCAATAAATGAGTATTTAAACAAATGAAATTATATAACTGAAACATGTTAGGTTTGTATTTGTTTTAATTGTATGTTATTTATGTAATCCTAAATTCATAATTGTATGTGTTTTGTGGTTATTGTAATATGACTTAGTTTGTCTGTTTTTTTAGGTGTATTTCTTAATGAAAATGTTTCTCTCTGGACAAATCACTCTCAATATGTATTGAGGTATATGTGATGCTTGTAAATAAATAAATAAAGTACGCTTTAAAAACACGGTACATAATTATTTGTATAAATAATTCATTTATGCTTTTTAGTCTTGTGTGTGTACCATTTTTCTATCGATTTTATAAAGCAAAATTTGTACCGAACCGAGAAACAAGCAGACAAAAAAGCGAGTTAGCATTGCATTGTCACCCATCGGTTTGAGCTACTATTTAAGTTTCAAGTCTCTAGTTCATCGGGAAGTTAGTTTAAAACCGACTCAAAGTTTGTACCGAACCGACAACCAGCCAAGAAAGCGAATTAATAAAAACGCGGTAGTAAGCTATCGTCTCAGACAGAAGTCCGAAGACATTTGGTCATGACATGCTTCACGTAGTGTGAAAAGGACACGTAACTCTGGAAGGTCGGAACCTCGGAAGTAATTCTGAAATATCCATGTACACGACGCTTTCTTTACGGACTAGCTAACACGCGGCCGAAGCCGTAACTGGCTCGACCTGGTAGAGAAAGTAGAACATGATCCAAACTAAACTCCAGTTCACATCGGTAACATATCAACCGGGGGCGTAGCTCAGATGGTAGAGCGCTCGCTTAGCATGTGAGAGGTACCGGGATCGATACCCGGCGCCTCCAGGTATATTTTATTTTTCATTTATATCGCGTCATCGAAACACATACCCAACTAAAGAAATTAAAAAAAAATAATAATACACAATAACTTACACAGTTTGAGAAATACTTCACTCGTATCTATCCGATGGTCTGGCTGGGGGGGGGGGGGGGAATTCCCTAAAATGTTTAGGACGTACTTAATCTAGGGACAGTTTCCATACTTCCACCTTGTAAATATGTAAACTTGTACAGTTGTTACAATACGTGTCTAGTAACTTCAGTATACATTCGACATAGTTTTATAACAAATAGTTTAGAAGTGCTACCATGGATGTCTGGGAAACAATTCTATCATACATACTTTCTTAGAGCTCTTATACGAACGTGTGGCAAATTTATAAACTAATTTGTAGAGTGTAAAAAGTATCACAGTTCCCGAAGAGTCGTTGTGTCGACAAGGGTGTGTTCGCCTGTGTTGTCCTTTATTTCTTACTCCAGTCATTATTGTCCACTGGACTGTCTTCTTGTTTGGCCCACCTATAAAGTCTGTCTTGGGATTCCGAGGCGCGCGGACGTGTTAGCTAGTGAGTCCGAATACGTAAGTGCCTTCCGCGTCGCGAGCCGCAGACTGTCAAAACCACTACTCTACATTTCAACACAACATACACTTCATTTTCACTATGGATCACCAAAAGGCTACACACAGAGTGAACACTCTGCGAGTGAAGTGCCGCACGAAGC